>CAJNIZ010042652.1:11629-47204 GCA_905231905.1 Symbiodinium pilosum | reverse complement strand
GGTTTTAAGGCTTGGGGTTTGGGGTTAAGGGATCTACGCATTTCCCTGGGAGGACCAAAAAACTATGAAAAAACTCAGGATTTAGGGCATTATCACGCCAAGTATAGTCGGAAAGGGAAAGAATGGTATGCCCTGACTTTACAACCCCTTGATACTAATATTGGACACCGCCAACCACTGAAATTAAATGTTGCCATGAGACACCTATTAGGTTTGGGGACATGTTTCACATTGTGGGGAGGGTATGAATGGGCTAGCACACAGATCAAAGCTGAACTTGCCCAGGTTTTTGGTGCACGGCAGCAGTGATCCGCAGTAACTTGGATCTTTCACATTCAGTACCCTTTAGAGTTAGGGCTTCGTATCTAGAATTGGAGGACTGATGGTTTTGAGGCTTTGTAGTCTTGTCGCACGGTACAACAGTACTGGCTACGGTTGCCACACTTGCGGGGCTCTTGTAATCTGTGGGCGGCTTCCAGTTTTTCAGGTCTTGGCTTTGGGTAGTGATCAGAACTCATCACGTTACTCGGGCTGCCAAGCAAAGCCAAGAAGGATGGATATACTTTAAGTTCAAGGGGCCCGCTGACTACTTATAGCTGGGCTTTTCACGAGATTTGTGAGCCTGGTGCCTGGACTAATATAGGCGGCGAACCCAATTAGTTCTATGTTCTCATTAACATCACTGACCGTTATCCCCAGTGGCTGTCACACCAATCCTTTGCTTGGGTAGCAGTTGCATGCTAGCAAGCGTTCCAGGTGGACATATAGTAATGCATTGAAGGAACCACAATAATGGAGCATGCATAAAGGCATATTGAAGGATGGGACGGATGTGCGGATCTCTATAATGGTAGAAGATCTACGGTCCTGAGCATTCTGTTAAATAGGGTTTAAGGGTTTAGGGTCCTAGTTTGAAGGAGGCTCTTCCGAGCACCGCGCCTTTGCACCGGATAGATGAATGTTTGTGCTGTTGAAGCTCAGGACACGCCCTGTTGGTTCTTGAGTTTAATCCCCTCCCCACGATAAAAACCAACCCACCCCCCAAACAATGACACACCCAATATGGTGCCATTGTATAATCTAAGGGGTGGTTGCTAACAGGAGTTTGCTAACAGGAAAGGTGGGGGGGTTTAGTACTGGCCCTAAACCCAACACCCTAAGTAACGTATTAGTTCCCACTTGCCTTTCCCATTCCCCTAAATGTCCCTGCGTAGCCTCATTTGGAAAGGGGTTTCTGGAGGTTTAAGATGCGAGGCCTTGGCGAGCCGATGTAGACTAGGGGCCTTAGTGGGGGACGCTTGTTGTTTATGGGCTTAACATGCAGACCATCTAGTTATATGGCGGGGGTATACGCATTATGGATGGAGTCTCACCCTAAGCCTGAATCCACCTCATGCCGCCCACTAACCCAGGTTTGCCATGTTCGAGGAGCCGCACCGGGGGCGGGGGTGGGGGAGTTACACTAGGTACGAAGGCCACGATTTACAACCAGGTGATAACCTATGTCCCATATAGTTGCTATTATGGATATGGCTAATTTTTGGCACTATATCTACCTAGCCCCTAAAGCCATAAATCCTTTATCATCCCAGTTCTCATGTCATATTCTACATTATTTTTCATTTGCTTCTCGGTTATGGTATTCTAAACCCTGGACCCTACCAACGCTTTACAGCTTGACATTCAATTTGGATGGGCCAATCATACTTGGGGCGTCAGGGGTGCTTAGCAAGTATATTGGAAACCCCAAAAGCCATATAATAGCCCTAGCTAGCCCAGCTCTTCAGAAAATCCAATCCCTGGATGTTGGAAGTTGAGGAATAATGGAGAATCAAATAGAAAACGACATTCCCAATACAAAGAAAAATTCCTGATCCCTCCCAAAATTAGATATTCCCATTGTGGCATACTGTGAATGAAATACAAGGAAGATTCAGTGTTAGGGGGAGGGGGTTGTAGTATCAGGGGAGGGGATGATTGAATTCAAATACGTAAATAAGTGTCTCGAAGAGGACGGACGCAGCGGTATTTGGCAGGTTCCGTTGGAGGCAGCGACAGAAGAGGCATCAGGAAACGTTCGGTCCACCCCAACAGCATTTCCAGTAATAGTGCCCCTGACTGCGGCGTGAATACATACTATTTGGAAACTGTCGAGGGTTGAGGGTGTGTCCAGCGCTCTTTGTCTTGCTCAGGATTTTGAGGCTAAGATCAAGATGCCACTAAGTCAATGATTCGTCAGAGGCAGTAGCTTAAAAAGCACCCACGCCTGTTCGTAGTTGTGGAAGCACTACTTGAGTTTCGCCTTTTCCGGGATGAGTCCATATGTTTTGATATGATGGTCTCTTGCTACTTCCCTCCCAGATGCATCCAGTCATTTTTCGGAAACACCATCTCCATTGAAGCTCGCCCCCTCCGAAGGAAGCTTATCGTTACTTCTCCGACGAGGCCAAACAGCGGCAGCTTGTCGGCCAGCCAACATTGAGCTTTCCTATAATTAGGACTATCCTTTTGCGGGTCCCCATAATACGGATTATAGTAATTTGGTGTTTATTGGGGTCCCCTTGTTCTGGGAAATTACCAATGCACAGTTTTCAATTTATGGCTTCGGGCATGGGGTCTGGAATCTCAGGTTCTAGGCAGCGGCTGGCGCAACCCCAAGAAAGACGAAACTCATTGCAATTCAAATTTCTGCGTCTATACTTCCTCTATACTTCTTTACATTTCGCATGACTGAACCGCGCTATGCCAAGGTTTTGCGTTTGCCCGCGTTGTCTGGATGCCTGGTCCTGTAGGGACTGCAGAGCCAGCATGGGGCTGCTCATTTCTACGAGCGGTCAGAAGCGATGCCAGTTCTAGCGACGACATCGTTATTGCTGCTGCTACGGCTGCTGCTGCTGCTGCTGCTGCTGCTACTACTACTACTACTACTACTACTGCCGCTGCCGCTACTGCTACTGCTACTCCTTCTTCAATTACACCTTCTGTAGTACTTGTTCTCGTCGTCCTGGGCACTTCATCTCTCGTATCAGAACACTACATAGCTACCATGTTGGTATTCCCACTGTTTGGCGGATCATGTTCTTCGCGATCGTTCACGATCTCAAAGAATAGGTCCCGTACTCCATCCTCCAAGGCACTCCAAGAACTATGAAACTTGAAGCTTAACCCCAAACCCTCAACTTCTTAACCCTAAACCGCTCGAGACCTAACCCTTAAATCCTCAACTCGTAAACCCTGCGCAGCTCAATTCCCAACCCTCAATTCCACAACCCCATAAGTTCCATAAGCCTCAGCCCCACATGAAAGCCCTAAGGATTTGGATCGTAAAGCCAGCTGAGTGGGCAAACAGAGGCTGCGGCATCCGCGCCTCGGGTTTGAGGTCCAGTTCTAGCAGTTCCATCAAAATCCTCGCTAATGTCTGTTACCTATACCTCCACGAACCAGCTGGAATTTTGATTTCTACCAGGCTTCCAGGGAACTTAGAGGGTTCAGCATTTAGGGTTCCCTGGGTCGTTCTCTGAACTGCTCCAAGACTTCTTTTATTCTTACACCGAATGACGTATATGGAAACATGATTCAACAACTCCACAAGAGGATCCGGGGTCAGGGTCAAGGGTTCTGGGAGATGAGGCAGTATTATAACTGGTACTATCCTATTGGTGGTAAACTAGACGGCTATTGAGGGGGGCAGGGGCAGGGTGCTTGTTTGGATCCTGAATTCAGTTTCTGGGATGCTTCTTGGGTCCAGGTTTAGGAGGTAGTAGGTTTCAGGATTTACGGCTTAGGGTTTAGGATGTATTCGGGTTTAGGAAAAAGGGCTGAGTGAAATTTGGGGTTTAGGATTTTGGGCTTGGGAGAATTTATTAGGATTTGGGCTCTGACATCTGGAAGGCTGGGCTTCAGGGCATGAGATTGTTGAGTATAGGTTGGATATTGCCCTCATCTTACCACATCAAGGGTTTTGCGCTTGTACCCACATTGGTTCCTGGAAAGCCTGCATTGGCGCCACATTAAGTTCCTCCCTCCAACATTAATCCCCTCACCCCAATATTAAACCCCAAGAATATTGAATAACCCAAAATATACTATATTCTACCACGCTTGGAGTATCTAATCTTAGGAGGGGGCGGGGATGAGAGGGATACGGCCTAAAGGATAACCCAGGACCCTTCAGAACAGTTTCTGTTTTTCACGTGCAGTAGCATTATGCAGGGCTTTGGGGTTTTGGGGTTAGAGGTGTTCAGGCCTGGGTTGTTTGGAGTTGTAGGGTTCAGGGTGTACAGGTTTAGGGTTTGAGGTTTTAGGGCCTTGGAGTTCTAGGTGTTTCGGGTAGGGGCAGTGGGGCCACAAGTATGTAAGTGCTTTGGAAGCTCAGAGTTTCAAGCTTGGGTTGTGTTGTGCTTTGGAAAATTCGAACATCGCGATGTCAGCTTTCCACGCTTTATGGGTGTGGAGAAGAAGGCTTTGGGTGCTTAGTAGTTCTTCATCTTGGGGGGGTGTAGGGCTTAGGAAGTTTGAGGGTTTGGCAACTCAAGCTTTGGGACTTGAGGTTCCATGGCCATAGGCTTCTGGGGCCTAAACCCCTCAACCCTTGAAACCCTAAACCTGTGACTAATACCCTCCCCTTCTTAGGGTGTGGGGTCAGGGGCTTAGGGGTCAGGGGTTAGGGGTTTAGAGTTTAGGGTTTAGGTGTCTAAGGTTTCGTTAGGAACTAACTATCATTTTCATTATCGTATACCCTCAGAAATAGGTCTAGGGAGAATACAGTCAATACAATTAAATCCACCCCCTCTGATATTGAGCATTCCCCTCGCATGATAGCATGCCAACATGGGAATGCTCCAAATTGGGGGGGGGGGTTATGACTCGGGGAGGGGATGACTTAAGTTGCTACATCAGATTCGCCGGCAATGGTGACGACCTTAACCCTTTTCAAGCTTCTTTGGTTAGAAGTACTACGTGCTTTCTATGAGGAATGAAAATTGAAAGAATACAATACATTCCTTTGAATAATCACATCCCTCTAAAAACTAGCCCCCAAACCCAACCCCAGTATAGAAAGTACCATAGACAATGGGAGAAGAACATGGATTGGTAGCGGCGTGGAGAGGTTTGATTTTGTTGGGGGGGGCTGGCGGTAACGATGCTCGCATGCGGCTGGGTTTTGCCCTGGCTGAACCTTCAGCCTTTACAGCCCAACCTCCGAACTACAACTCCAAAGCTCTGAACTCAAAATCCTTGTGAAACCCCAAGCTCATGTCAAGTCCAAAGTCCTTGAATGATATTGCATAGAGGACAGCCTAAAGAGCGAAGAGCTTAAACCGTGAGCTGCTAAAATTACCCCCTAGACCTGGTATGTAGACGATTCATTTGGGTATTTCTAGGTAGCAGTTTGCAACCCTAGAAAAGTGGGTAGGTAGACCATTACTCCACTTGGATGACAATTCAGGTTAGCAAGCCTACCTACTATCTCCAATAAGCGCCCCTAAGTTCCCAAAAAATTGCTACTAAGCAGACTGTCCGAGTCGACTGACCCTTTGAAGACCCAACCCTAGACCTCAAATTTATGTGGACTTAATTGCCAAGGCATAGGTGGTTACTAAGTCCCATGTACCCTCAATAGGACCAGTAATCATAATAGTAGGAATAGCACTGATAAGAGCAATAAGCAAGGAATCTACAAGACCATCGAGGAGGTTCGCGCCCGCGTGGATGCCAAAGAGCGCGCCTGGGCCATCCAAAAGCACCTCGGACGCAGGTTTTGTGGTTTTAAGGTTTAGGGTTGTAGTGTGTTAGGGTTAAGGGTTTAGGATTTTAGGGTTTAGGGTTTAGGGTTTAAGGTTTAGGGTTTTAGGGTTTTAGGGTTTTAGGGTTTTAGGGTTAGGGTTTAGGACTGGCATGGGACTTATTCCCTCAACCCTAACTTCTTATAACTTGGGTTATATAGGAGTCTACTTATAATTCGGGGTAGACCACAGAAGTCCTGGGGTGATTATGAATATATAGTCCCCTTAAGTAGATAGAATATGGTTTTGGGTATATTATCCTAAGATGCCCATATACCCCATATTCTATCTACTTAAGGGGGGCTAAGAACCTCCAAGTAGGGTTTAGCGAGCTGAAGATAGTGGGAGGGTCTTTTTATCTCCAAACCCCAACACTCAGAACCCATTATAGTCAACTGATTCATGATGGTTTTAGGGGTTGAGTTCACCGAAGCGATTACTGAAACCCTCGTTGTGACGTTGAGGGCCTCAAGAGCTGAAGAGATGTAGGACGCAGAACCTCAGCTTGAGTAGCTCGAGGGAATAGGGTTTAGGGGTAAGGTTTAGGGCGAAGAGAGGTAGAATACAAGTGACTGAACCCCAAACCATTCGAATCGTTGGCTAAAGGTTTGAGGTGGGTTTAGGGCTTGGAGCTTCGAGATTTCAGGGCTGGGGCTGAGAGTTTTGGTTCTTTTTGGGGGCAAGGTTAGGCTTGTTGCATTATGTCCAGGGTTTCAGGGCTACACCCTTGGGGTTGTATCCCTGGGTCTTGGGATGCTTTTGAAGGAAGTCTAGGGGACAACATTGGTTCATTGAAAGGTTTAGGGTTCAGGGTCATATAAAGGCAAAATTGGGATACCTTTTAGGGGCACAGCCTTTCGGTTACAACCCTGGAACCCTTGATTATGACTTATGCCAGGTAGGACTGTATTGCAATTCCAGCATGTTATAGCTCTTAGGTTTTCTCCATGTCCTTTTCTTACGGGGTCCTTACTTGGAGGCCCATGGGACTTAGTGACTACGTATAAGTGGGATTATAACCCTACATATAATTGGGGTAACCCCTATAAGCCCATTTAGGGAAGTTATAAGTAGGGTTATAAGTCCAGTTATAAGTAGTTACTAAGTCCCCTGGGCCTCCAAGTAATGGGAGCCCGAAAACAAGGAACCCCAAGAATACAGTAGGAATATAGTAGACGCATACCTACCAGAGTCCTTATACTCCTATGATATTCCTTTTGAAAGTCCTTTTACGCTCTTAAGGAGACTAAACGTTAAACTGCTAGGTGCAGATGAAGTAGCAACCAAAGCATGTGGCGAGTGGGGTTGGGGTTCTCAGTTGGCACCTTTCAAGTTGCCTTTGCTACGTCAGCTGGCAATGCAGAAGTCGATTCTTGTATTGAATAACCGCTTGTGGATCCTCCGTGCTCCATGCCTGCATGAATTTCAGCAAGGGCCAAGTCTACGAGATATTGGTTTAGGATTTTGGGGTGTAGCGGTTAGCAGTTTCGGGTTCGAGGGTTTTACGCTTATTGGTGAGAGGTTGAGGGGTAAGGACTGAGGGCTTGGGGTTTTGATTGTGAAGGTTGAGGGTTGGAGCGTTGGATTTGAAAGGGGTCAAGGATGAAAGCATTAGGGCTCAATATAGAGGCTATATACTTACCAACATTATGGTTCCATGTTCCCTTATATGATTATAGTATATAGTACCTCAAATGGACCTCAAAATAATATTGGTAAGTATTTAGGCCCCTGCTGTAGCTTAGGGCTTCAGCGGCGTGTATAGCCGGCTTGAGGCTGTACTGCTTCTGCATTGAGAGCATGGCAAGGTACATCGAGAAGCCACTTCTTGTGCACGGTCGCCCCTAGGCCAGTTTAGTCCGGAAGGCGCTTGGGATGAATACATTAGGTGGACCCCCCACCCAGTAATAGTGACTATAAGGGATAATAGGGATTATATTAGGGTCCTCTTATATTCTTATTATACCACTATTACAGGGTCCTCCTAATGAATACATTCGATAAGTTTGGTGAGCCCAGGCCCATTTTTCAGGATCCTTGTAAAGATTGCTTCATGCAAAAATGGGAATATAGAATGTTGAGGGGGCGCCAAGGATGGCTTACCATTGAGGATTTAGAGCAAGCATATCGCAATACGGGGCCGTGGAGAAGCTCAACTCCCTGCCCGAACTTTGTTGCAGGACGTTGCAACAAAACAATTACCCTCCCCCAGAGTACCTGGCAACCTTAAAAAGGGTCTCCATGTAAACTACAGTCCTTCTGCAAAAGGTATTTTGGGCTTCCATGTCAATATTGCGGGAGGGTAATTTCTTATAACTCCTACGAAAACGCAGCTTCCTCCTATTCATCTATGCCCTTTGCACATCCCATATCGATTGCAAAGTCAGTCAAGGTATTGCCAGGTGGGATGCAATTTACTTCCCACCCTAAACCCTAAACCCTGAGCTATAGTCTTACCTCCTTGAAGGGGGTTATATAGGGGACAACTATAGGGTGATTAAGGGGGATACTAAGAGCTTAGACCCTAAACCCCAAACCCTAGGCCTAAGCAGGAGTCAGGAGTGCACCCTGAAACCAGCCCTAAGTGATCTACGGACTAAAGTTAGGTTGGGGTGTACCTACGTTAGGGGATGTATAGGGGTTTAGGGGGGACCTTTAAGGAAGATACTTTAACTTTAGTCCAGGCCTCATATAACCTCTATATCTAGCGTTTTGCCAATACCTATCTTCACCCGCGCGCTCCACTTCAAGCCCTTGGGGGCAATGAGCATCTGCGGCTGAGAGGTTCAAGAACGCCCTGCGAAAACTTGAAGATAGTGCTGCTACATGCCATTTCCAAGTATGCCTAGGCTGCAGGCACATGGCTTGCGAGATTTCATCTATCTACGTTTACTGAAGAAGCAAGTAGGCCTAGGCTTCAAGCACATAGGGTTCACAAGTTTCATCTGTCAACTTATCATGAAGCAACAATGAGGCTGAACAAAAAGGACGAGGTCAAACAAATCTTGGTCCTGATTTTCTCCTTACAGACTCGAAATGCAGAAATGAGGGGGGCAGACCAAATCTGGGCTGATGCCCAGGGACTCAAGTGAGTTACCATGAGAACTAGGTGGGACTTTACTACAACTCTAGCACTTTATAACTTCTCGAGTTCCTCAATTTCATAATGTCGGATACACATGTGAAACATTCACTAGCATGGCTTCAGGTTGTTTGCTTCAAGGAGGGACCCGGAAGAATCGGCCATATTAGCAGACTCCGGCTCAGTTGCTACGGGCTAGGGTCTGGGGCATCATCCCCCGCAGCAGCTCGGAACCCTACAGATGCTTCGAGGGTTTAGGGTGTAGGGCTTAGCTCCAGCCGCATACCAGCTGCGGATGCTCAGCTTAGGCAAGTTCGACATCCGAGCGCACTTTGGCCACAGATTAGCCCTCCCTTCTGGACAACTATACCCGCGCCCGCCAATGATGAATGTTCCTGATATAAGCATTGGTACACATCTGCGCAGGGGGGATTATATTATCGGGGTGGGGGGAGTTATCATCAGCGAGCGATGTCTCATGATTCATATTCATGCGGAGAGGTTTTTGGCAAGCCACCGGGCCTTTGTTGAAACACAAGTCAAGCTTGCCGATGTTTAAGGGTCATTTTGATCAAAAGAGACATCAAGTGTCCAACAAAGTCTAACATGTAGTGAGCATCAATTGTCTCAAGAGAACCAGCATAGAACAAAACGCAAGTGTTTCTTGGGAGTACCCTGAAGGGTATGCCACTACAACTTTGCGAGTCCTTGCAGAACACGTTTATAAAGCCCTGGTACACTCCTGAAAACGTGAGTTGCCCACAATCCCATGTTCCTGGGATTGCAAAAGCGATGCGTGGGCTGAAAACCCGATTAATAACCCCCTTACTTGGACTCATGATTAGATTACGCTACTGAACGGACCCCCTTGTAATCACCTGCTGCCTATAGTCCCCCTTAGGTAGATAGAATATGGGGTTATGGGGATCTTATTACAATATACCCAAAGTCATATTCTATCTACTCAAGGGGGACTATACCCCAAGGTAGTAATAAGCTCATCCTTGGGGGGCTCCATTTTTTGGATCCCGTACTTGGAGGGTCAGGAGGTTTTAGTAAAAGATTGGCAAGAACTAGGGTAATTATACGGATAATTGGGGTAATTATGTGGCTTATAGGGGTTATAGGTATACTTAACGAAGTCTCAATGACACTCCAGGTGAGCTTGCCGGCCGTCGCTTTGACTTTAATCTTGTCTTGGCTGGAAAGGACAGCACGACTGGGTCATTGTGGAAAAATCAACTCTACTTCAAGGTACATGGTAGTTTCCCAAAATAAAGAACCCCAATTTTGACCCCAATATACTATAGTCCTTATTATGGAGACCCCCAGAATGGTATCCCTAATTTTGGGAAACCCCCACATTTCCTGACCCCCTAGTAACGTGTATGTCTGAGCAGGTACTGCTTGCTGCTCCAGGACCCCGACACAGGTGCTTTCCGAGCTTTCTGCTATCGGGATGCTTACCTACGGACAACCAGTGCTCAGCAGCTTTTCCGGAGATGTGGATTTTCCGGAAATTGTGGTTTGGAACGCCCTGTTTGGGGCAGGGGATTGTGTGGAGGCATGTGGGATTGTGAGGCAACGATAGATCAAGCCTTGTCTTCGGCGCCCTTTATACGAAGAGATGCCAAGAGGAAGGCCGCCTGTAGCACATACCCACCAAGGAAGTACACTCCCCCAAACTAACATGAAAACCAATATAGCCCCCCTTTAAAGGGACTGTAGTCTTTATAGGGCCCGTTTTGGCTTTCCATGTTAGTTTCCGGGAGGGTACCGAAAAGGCAACAGCTGCTTAGGTTTCCCGGTTTTTCCCGAATGCCTAGGGCCTTTTAAATCTCTAGGCTCGCATGTGTCATCAGAGCACATCCATGCCGTGTTGGCAGAGGAGGAGGGTTGGACAGGACGCTTCCCTTGCCCATCATTTTGCTGCCAGACGGCTTGCGACAGGTCCACAGTTGAGTGGAAGGCTTTCTGGATCCAGGCCCAGCCGCGTCGTAGTACCTCCGCAAATAGCTTAAAGTGCTCGAGCTCCCAAACCATATAGCAAGACAGGTATTGTACTTGAAACGAGTAAAGCACCTTAAGGCTTCCAGTTCAGCCTACTCCTCCATTGATACTGCAGTTTGGACTGAAGCTGCTACTGCTTTAGCTTTACGGCGTTCGCAGCATCTACCATCTTTACTGCGGTGCCATCGATAAAGGACACCTGTACCTAGGAGTCTAGGTGGACCAGCATTCTGAAATGTAGGGTTTACGGTTTCCGAAAGTGAGGCCTCCTCTCTTGCTGGTCCCTGCAATAACGGTTGAAGCGTATTAGGGGTAACAGAGCATAGCATTTGGGGCAGAAGAAAAACTTCAGCATGTTACTTGGCGGCGCTCATGTCAAGTTGCTGCTTTCTATTCAAGCCTCCAAGTATCATGTGCGGATTTCGCAAAATCAAGGGTACCTTTGTGGAGGTCCCTATACTAAGGAGTAGAGCATTCACGGGTTTGTGTTGGGGTCCCACTGCCTATGGAAACTACCATATGATGTTAGCTGCGCACACACACACACAATACGAGGATCAGGCTGCCACCCTTTTTACATAGATTCGCATGTTGCTGTCCGTCGCAGTAGGGACAAGACGCATGCAGCCACCAGCCAAGGTACACCACGAAGAACTTGGACAGGACCGGGATGGGAGCTTTATGGTGAAAATGTGTTCATCTGTTTTGCCAACTGTGTTTGGCTTCTGGCTGAGGTATGGCTAGTCTGATGCGCAGATCCTTGCCCCAAAGTTCTTCCAGCTGGCAGAGAACAATCCCTAAATCTTAGAGCTTTTGTAGTAATAAGGGCCCTGAAACATAGGATCAAAAGTTCTGAGAGTTGTCAACAGCTGTGAACCTCTTTGACATGCATGAAGTTCTGACTGTCAGGGTTCACCGAACCCCCAAACCAAAAACCCTCAACCCTAATCCCACGCTTGTGACCCTAAACCCTAAGCCCCCAAACCCTAAACCCCTAAACCCTCATCCCTAAACCCTAATCCCTAAACCATGAGGATGGTCCATTTGAACAACGATGCCGTGCAAAAGCATGGTGACAACTACGGAAAGTTCGAGTCGGCGAACAAGATGTCCTTGGACGAGCCACACGGTTTCGGTTTAGGATTTAGGTTTTTTTCAGATTTGGGCGTTTCCCAAAATGGTCCCAGTAGAGACCCAAATAGGACGGACCTCTACGGTCCCCTTTCCATCCTGGAGGTGGGGAGGCGTAATATTCAAA
The DNA here is from genome assembly GCA_905231905.1 of Symbiodinium pilosum. NCBI lineage: Eukaryota > Dinophyceae > Suessiales > Symbiodiniaceae > Symbiodinium > Symbiodinium pilosum. The sequence goes on along the minus strand of CAJNIZ010042652.1, from coordinate 35,068 downwards.
GGGAGGGTGTCAATATTGCTTTGCCATCCGTTGTACTACTACCATGGTAAGGTTCCATAGGTGGTTCCGCACGCTTCTCAAAGGCTCCATCAGGTTTGGGATTTAGGGCTTTAGGGCTTCCCTAGGCACCCTAGCCACCCTTGGATGCACCCGCCTTGAACAGCCTGAGTTATTCACAAAGTTACGGGTACGTTTATGATACGTTTACAGGGTTTACATGGCTAGATCCTTCTGTGATACCCGTCCGTAGTACGACAGCGAATAGTTGCGGGCATAAACGTGGCATCAACGTGGCCACTTTTACGAAACTAAACCCGCCATAGCTTCAAAAGCTTGAGCTTCCCCGGTCTCTGCCCCAAATTACAACACAAGCCTGTGTGCGGGACCCCCAACAGCAATCTGACTAAAGAAAGGCAGACTGGATACGAGAACTGCCCTCTCCCAGACAACCATGGAAGCCCCACGTTGGCCCTTTTCACAAGGGAGCTTGGATAAGTCCCGGTAGGCATGTTTCCAGGGTCCTATCTTAGTTTAAGGGAGAGCATCCTTAAATAAGTAGTATTTTATTTGGGGATAGTATGGTACCCAATATAGAGTAAGATTCTATCCTCCCTTTGGGGTATAGTATTTTATCTAAGGAATATTATCTTACCAGGTTCAACCACCAAAAAAAACGCTACTCAAATGATCTTAGATCAGCACAGTGTAGCGCCAACCCCCTGCTCTGTCAAAAAACTTGCAAGAAAATGGTGGATATTACAAATCCTGCATGACCCTAAGGTTTAGGGTTTAGGGAAGTACCTTATACCATGGGACTTCTGGTATCAAGGTATATGTAGTAAGGTCATGCAGGACCTTATCAGCAACAGTAGGGTTAAGGTCCGAAGCCGCAGCCAGTTTTCTGAAGTCATGGCCAAATGTAGACCCATGAGTAATAAATCCCCTCCTTTTACGGGCCTTATTATTAGGATCCCTATTATAATTGATCTTTAGTAAGGGGACGGGCTTTATTAATCAGGGGTCTGGGCTGCACCTATTCAAAGTCTGCTCTCAACCCTTAGAAACCCAGGCTTAAAGCCTTTGCAGCTCATGCCCTGGCAGCATGATAGCTAAAAGCATCAACTTTATCCTCTGTCCTACAAGTTGCACAGAGAGGCATCCAACTTTACAGCTTAGATTCTAATCCCTAACCTGTCAAAAATTACTGGAGATTCAGAAGGAGATTTGCCATGAAATCCTCTACAATCATATGAGCCATAATCCAAACTCCTTAAAGGGTGGGTTATATAGGGGATTATATAGGGGACTACTATAGGGTTATTAAGGGGGATACAAGGAGTTTAGCCTATAGCTCATATCTAGATTCACTCTCCGACTCCGCCTTTCGCATGGGGAAGAGAAATGGGAGTTTCCCTAAATTAGTGGTACTTTTTTGGGGGTCCCTATAATAAGGACTATAGTATCTTTGGGAATATATTGGGGTCCCAATTGTTTGGGAAACTACCAAATAAGGTTCCAGAAGTACTTGGATGAGCACCACGTCCCGTGGCTGCTCTGAGGTTTGGGCCATTGGAGTTGTCTGCTGAACACATTTCTACCTTTGTTATAAGGTCCCATCACGCAATTCTTTCGGATTTGGGGAAGGGTACATTACAGCCCAGTTTTTCACACAACATGGTCATGTGCCCTACACTCTACACCCACAACCCTTTTGCCTAAGTAATACTACCGTCGTTCCCACTTTCTTTTCCTTGCCTAAACGCTAGACCCACATACACCCTTGAACCCCATCTACCCTCTTGAACCGCCATTCCCAGTTTCGGCTGTTAGCATCCTTGGAACTTCTAAAGGAAGGATTTCGCGGGTTTGGGGTTTAGAAAAGTATTTAGAGGCTCTACAGATTCAGATTTAGTGTTTAAGATTTGCGGTTTTGGGGGGTGGGGGGGAAGGAGTTACAGGTACAACTTAGTGAGCTGGGAAATATTGACTACAGCTCATGTGATTGCAACCTCTTCATCCCGCCAGCTAGTTCAAGGATCCTTATAATGTTGCTTAGACATGCCTTGGCTCAGGTTATGAACAGGTCCTACATAGAACCGCGCTTGAAAGCACCCGTGAGACTGCTAGCTGCTAGTGCTGGGAGGTGACAGACAAAAGTGGATAGCCATCCTTGGCTCCCAGACCCCCAAAAGGATCTAAAAATTAGATCCCATAGGGGGAATTATATAAGGATTATATAGGGGTTATAATGGGTCCATATAGGGGATCTAATTTTTAGATTCTCCCAGGGGGCTGGGCTAGCAGCATGCAATGAGATTGTTCTGGGGACACTAGTCAAACTCCTTCATGACCTTGCTATACTAACAAGGGTACTTCGGTCACGCAAGATGTCTAGCATCATCCGTATCACTGACTGAGGCTCGCAGCGTCAACGTGCGGGAGGATGCCGCAGGGTTTGGGCTTAAGGTTCGGAAACCGGGGCTTCGGGATTTTTGCCCTGGACGTCATTCCGAGTGTCAGTTCGCGCACATGTGCCAGCCCAAGTCCTAGAAACCTAAAGAGGAGCCTGACACCCCGCAGCATATGTGAAAGGCACTGAAGCTAGATCCGGACGACCGAACGCCCTGACCCAGACCTGCCTTGAGGTTTTATCCAAACACCTACAGCAAGGTTTTTTCATACTGATGGCTGTAGGAAACCGTACAGTACAACAGTCTTTCCTAGTATACCCTTGAAAACAAAGAACTTGCGCAGTACTGAGCTGTATCTTTGTGATCGTGTTGTGCTATGGTAGAAATTAGGTCATGCAGGTACTGTCCATCATCAGTCGGAACGGATTATAGTTGAACTTTGGCTGATCGCGCCAATTTTAAGCATCCCGCAAGTATCGTAGTGCTATGAAACGGGATTGGTCGCCCCCCCCCCACACAAATAAGGACCATACAAATCTCATATGAGTATAACAGGATCCGTATTGCGGGGGTTTGGACTACCAAAATCCCCTTATCATTGTTTTCATTATGATTTTAAATTATCCTGACGATTATGGTTATAGCGGCAAGCATGGACAGTTTCAAAAGAGTTCCTCACTTAACCTGTTTTAACAGGGGTGTTGAGTAAGCCCTTTTTCCTTTGTTGGGTGTTCTACGTTGCTTGAAAAAACCTATGTTCACGGACGGTACCTTGTCAGTCCTACGTTACAGGGGAATGCTAGTTTGGGGTTTCGGGTTAGGATCTGAAATGCTTATTCATCTGCAAGCCTAGTAGCCTTGTAGTTCTCCAGGACCTTATGGTGCAAATCCAGGGCTTAATGGCTGATGCTGCTTGGCTTGGTCAACAGTAGCGGTGACGCAGGAGTCTGCATCCGGGGCCCCCCTATTACATTAGGAGGGTTTAGTAGTCCAACCCCTGAAACTGGGACCCTACAATGTCATATGAAAGTTATAGGGAGCTTATATAGGGAACCCGAATCCTCGTATTATACCAAAACCCGGCCTTTGGTCTCCCTTTGATTAGGACTGCTTAGGGCTAACTGAGACAACTGAGGAATCTAGGGCAGTACTATGGGCGGGTAGCAGGGTAACCCATGATTCACGTTGAGGAGCATGCATCTTGCAAAAGCGCTTACTTGGAGGTACATGGGACTTCGTAACTAGTTATCAATGGGGTGGGAACCCTTCTTGTAACTGAAGTAACGTTTATAAGTGTGTGGTTAGGGGGGCTGATAGATCGGGTTATAAGCCCCGTTATGGGTACTTACCATGTTCAATGAACCACATTGCTGCTCCACGATGTGTATTTTACACTGTTGGCAAAGAGGTCACGCCTCCAGGTTTTCTTCGGATTCTCCATTAGGGCCCCAGACTTAGCTGAAAGGCCGAAAGGGCCACGTGGAAAGCTCCAGTCAAGTCACTCATGAAGATGTCCAGGAGGCGTGTCCTCTGCAACTGTAGTCGACGTCCCGCAGGTTCAACGTTGGGGAGTTTTTCCGTAGGCTCTCACCCAACGTCGGAAGGTATGAAGTGTCAATGCCTGACAAGATAGACTGTGAGCACACGAGCTCTCAGACGACCACCCTAGAACAAAGTTGACAACTTGTTTAACACATTGGCAGGGTCTTCCCTTCAGCAGAGATGCACACTTCAACTTCCAGGCAACACCCATCTCGGAAAGGAAGGAAAACGGGTAAACCACTATATGACATCGGCGTCCACTCATGTTCCATTTTATGTTTCATTAGATTCTCCTTCATTCCGGCAAGTCTCCCTTAAACCCTAAACCCTACAAGTAGAGCTTGGACAGCAGTCAGACTGAGCCGGGCCTTTGATACCCGGGCTGGGTTATCAACAGCCCCCAAGAACCAATCCAAGACTTCCAGTTTGTAACCTGAAGGTTTGTAAACTTGGGTCCAGAATGCTTTTACTAGGTACGCCAGTAGTACCCTTTTTCCCTTTTTATTTGGTGGTCTCCTTATTAAAACTGAATACTAGGAAAAAGGGTACCCTTCTTATTAAGGGGATATTGGGGAGCCTAGTTTAGTTTAGGGCCATATGGCATGGTTTAGGGATCCATATCCAAGAGTACAAACCCGAAAGGTACAAAGGAAAACCTCCGAACCAAGGAGAAACCTTGCGGTGCATCAGGGTTGGGCGTTCAGAAATTTTGGCTTCCCATGATTGTTAGGGTGTAGAGGTTTAGGGATTCAGGGTTTAGGGTTTACGTATCTATGCTATCGGAATTGCGATTCCGAAAAAACTAGCCCCTCCTAAGTGGACACTAGTCTTCAGATTCTTTGGGCGCGTGTTCTATATGAGCTATAGTTTTACCTCCTAGTATCCATCGTCGTGATCCCTGAAACTTCCATGTACAATTCCCTATATAACCCTCTGTAAGGAGTTTAGACTGTGGCTCATGTGCCCTTCTTTCCTTGCACTCTTGAGGCTATGCGCGCGACTGCGGCTAAGATGCCCGGCCGGTTGATTAATGTTGGTTCAGGATTTAGGGCCGATTCAATTCGGAAAAGCTTTGGGCACATCATCCTACAGTTGAGTAGTAAGGGTTATAGGGGACGGATTCTGGTAATTCTTCAGGCGGGAACGTTGTCAATCTGTCAGGTAGATGCCAGGCTCCCCTAAACAGGGAAGGCTCTTTGAGAAATTTAGGGTTTCCTTCTTATCTCCTTTGAAGAAGTCATTCCGAGAGTTTTTAGGGGGTCTGTCCTGTTTGCTGGCCGCTAGGAATTTGCTTGAAGGTTCGTGGGACTCAACAACTTCAACAACTATCTGTAACCGGAATGACAAGCCTGCCTCTAAGTGGTGCAAGCTATTTATGTCCAGTCAGGGGAAAAGGAACTAGGGCTATAACTCCAGTTATAAATCGTTACAGAGCGCCGTGCACCTCTAAGTAGCCTGTCTTTTTCAGGTAGGCTGATTGGGTTTTAGGGGCTTTAGGGTCTGCTCTTTTGTGTTATGAGTTGGGTACATCCCTCACCCAGGACCAGTCTATATCGTGGTCATCCTCAGGCTTTTATTTTCATATAATATAGCTGTTATTCAACTGTTATTGGGTGGGGACAATACCCCAATAACAGGGTTGAAGGTGTCGACTTTGGGCTTTGCTCGCTTTGCTTGTGAAAGGCCTGCTCGTTGTTACACTAAGCTTGTAGGATTGACTCTTTCTTCGACAGACAATTTCGGGAAATTGCCTGTTGCCCCGCAGCGTTTTCGAAAAGATCTCCTCCTCAGGGGAGCTTTGTAGCTATGAGAATCTAGCATGCCCTGACAGAACTTCCACAAACATTTCCCCATCATAACATCAGATAGATTGATTGGAATAGGTAACTACCTCTAACTGGGCTTATAATCCCCCCAACTGGACTGATATAGGGTAGGCCTCATGTCAAATAGGCTTATAGCGCCAATTACAAATAGTAACTACGTCCCATGAGCTTCCATTGGGGAAGGCTTTTGTGATTTGCGCAACGAAAGCAAACAATGTGTGATCGTTGTAGAAGATGCTGTGCTGAAGGAATTCGATCAAACCCATATAGCAATAAAACAGGAGCAAAGCCTCTTGCGAAAACGACCCAGAAAAAGCAACCCCCTCGTGGAGGCCACGCAATACCCCTTAATTTTGTACCTCAGCATGTGTGTCAGAGCTCCTCGTAAAACTCCAGATATGTCCCGATCCAGGTATCAGGTTGTTTGTGAGCCCTCCAGTGAGACTAAGGCTGAACCCTGGGCCCTATATATAGAGGTTATATGGGGGTTTCCCAAAATTAGGGGTACCTTATTGGGGTTCCCCATAAGAAGGATTATAGTATATTTGGGTCTATATTAGGGTCCCCTTATTTTGGGAAACAACCATATAGGGATAAGGGTTTTATGTGAAATTATATAGGGTATAATAATGATAATGGAAGAGAAAATGGAAGCTACTATTTAGTGATTGGGATTTACACTTTGAATGGTTCAGACACTGAACCCTCAAGGGTTTGAGACTTGTACCCCTAGGGTTGTACCCCTGGGTTTTGGGATCCTTTTAAGGACTCTAGAAAATATATAAGGGCTACATTAAGGGCCATATTGGGGAAAGCTTTTCGCGGTACGACCTTGGGGGTACAACCCTGGAACCCTTGAAACCCCAAGCAAGCTCTGAACTCTAAAAAATATGACGGAGGATGAACCCACGGCAGATTCCCAATTGCTTTGAGGCATCCTGGGCAATTCAAAGCGACCTCGCCCGACCTCACCCTAAAAGGTGGTTATATAGGGAGTAGTACCAAGATGGCCTTAAATGGGGACTTGAAATTATTCTAAGTTACCCTGGGCATCGAGTAGGTGTAGCATTGGCTACAGGCTCTCAGTTGAGGGTTTAGGCTTTATGGCTTGGGGTTAAAGGCTGGGGACATGGGTTCCTTCCCCCCCCGAGAAGAGGCTTCCTGTTGATAAGCCTTAGTTTGCGCTGAGCAAGAGGGTGGTCAGGGGACGTACAGTTTGGGGTGTTAGCAAGTGGTTTGGGGGTGTTGAAGGTTGGACTGCAGAATCCGGGATTAAGTAAGTGGCTTAGAAGTAGAATCTAAGGGGTTCTGAAATCAGTATTGTTTTTCCTAGGACTGACCCTTATCGAATTGTACCTTCTGTCCAGGATACAGGAGGGGTGCAGATCTACCAACATTTTGTGACTACTGGAGGGTGCCAGGACTGGGTGTAGGATTTAGGGTTTAGGATTTCAGGTTTAGGGCTTGGGGACAAGGATCCTAAGCCCGTTTAGGGCTAGAACAATATTTTGCAAGACCCTCTGCTGGTCATTTGCCTAGTATTATGTGCCTTGTGAAGTGGCCCCCGAACCAGGGGTGGGTTTCGAAATAAGTCGGAATGTTTTGACATGGGCCAGTAGCCCAACCATCACAATTGCAAACCCAACCTCTCAAGGAGTTTAGATTTTTTGGTGTAGGAAAAATCTTTCACCAAGTCAGAATTCCGTGAACCGCCAGTATTCAACATGAAGCTTCTATGTGGAGCCCTTGGTGGTAGAATTTCATTGTAATACTGCCTGTTCTGAACGAGGCTATATGGTAGTTTCCCAAAATCAGGGGTCCCCAATATAGACCCTAAGCAGTAAAATCTTTATCACAGGGAGCCCCAAAAAGGTACCCCCAATTTTGGGAATTCCGTAAACCCTAAACCCTCTATCCCCCTGTATGACGCCGACATAACCCCTATATCCTCCCTTTCAAGGGACTAGGGATAGCCCTGGGCGCTGGGTTGAAATAGGCAAAGCAGAGCCAGCATCTCGTCGTGTATACTTGGAGGCTTCCTTGACTTAGTAGGTCAGCCCACTTAGTGTTAGGGTTTAGTGTTATGGGGCTCAGAAGGTTTAGGGTTTAGGGTTGGAACAGGGGTTGTTGGGAATAGTAGGTAGACCTGCTAAGTCAAACGATTCTCCAAGTAGGTTTTAGGATCACAACAAAACAGAGGACAAAGAAGCATCGCTACACTATATGCACTTCTGTAAGGCAATACAGCAAGAAGTGCACGCCCACAGTCCCAGGGTCTTCAATGCAACTACTGTCAAGATGATGGTTTCCAAGGAAACAAGAGGGCGTAACATAGGGTTCCTTCTTTGTCGTAGTCCAGAAATGTGCCTAATGGCTTCCTTAGCAGGTGTCCAGTTCCATCATTTAAATGAGCAGTTTGCCCGTGTCTCATTTGTGGGCAGGTTTTCGGCTTCGACTTCATGGTAGCTGGGCCACATTAGCTCATCCTTGCGATCAGCTGGTTTCAGGTTGGGGGTAATCAAGTTAGGATGTGTATAGAGACGTATCAAACAGTGTTAGGGGGTTTTTTAGGGACAATGGAAACTGTACACTCCAGCGTTTGCAAAGAGTGAGAGAGAGGTGGGCAGGGGTGGGGAGGAAGAGCTTCGTGACGTGTGCCTGCATTTGGGGTTCAGGGCCGTGCAAGAAAACAGGAGGAGTGGCAGAGCCTTGCAAAGCATTTCCGCATCAGATGTTACACCTTCATATTTGAAGCGATGGACTGTTTTTCGGGTTGTGTCAGGGTGAAGACCCGAAGAGCACTCAGATGCAAAAGCAGAACTGCGGTCGACAGTGACATTTGGATGCTACAAGAAAAAGATTCACGAAAGCAAGCAGGAAAAGAGTAGGAGGACCTGAACAACTCACTGTCAACGTTGTTCATAGCCCCAGCTGTAGCGCATAAGCGAAGAAGAACTATTTTTTCGTGACCCAGCTCATATCCGTGAACAATAAAACCTAGCCGCCATTGACACTATGCTACGATGACAGCTAAGGTTGATGCTGACTTTCGGGTTTGGCTCATCGAGTGCGCCTTGGGCTCGAAATCCTGCCTGAAATCAGATCGTCCCTCTTAAGTAGACGAATATGCGGCATATGGGGCTCTTATCATGATATTGGGCAATACCTCACCCCAAAAAACACACAAGAGTGTTGCAGACACAGTGATCCAGTTTCCAAAATTGGGGCTCGCTGTTGGGGTTTTCCCCTGGTAAGGATTGTAGTAGTTTCGATTTTTTTGACGTTCATATATGATCTCCGTGATTCATGATTCCTCTGGAAGTCTCATTGGTAGGACTGGAATTGTGATGCCTTCTTAGGATGTTCTTGGAAATTAGTACTTTACATTCCTAGGTGCAGTTCAGTATACTGACTAGAGAAAGTTTTTCAGCTATGTCCCAAAAGCATAGCCCCCTAGATGTTCTCTAGGAACATCCCATGTCCTGCATGTAGAGCGGAAATGCCCACTGTACTTCGTGGATTTGAACTGGTATTTTCGAAAAGGCACGCCGCTGAAAAAAAAACAAACTCAGCATGCCGTATTTCCCAGTAGTCCCCTCCCCTAATCATGAATATAACAAGACGTATTTTGGTGTCCCTACACCCAGGACGCTGGACCTTTATAGCCCCCTTAAGTAGATAGAATATGGGGTATATGGGGATCTTATTATAATATACCCAAAGCCATATTCTATCTACTTAAGGGGGACTATAAGATAGAGTACAACTACTCTGCAGCTCATGTGAGGCGGCTCCAAGATGACGAACGGACACAGGGCCCTACATCGAGGAAATTTTAAGGACTGCACTAAACGACTAAAGATTCCACTATAGAATCCCTAAACCCAAACCCCTAAACCCTCATCCCTAAACCCTTATCCCTCAACCCATTCTGGGGCCCTTGGTAACCCTAGTATTGACAGTGAGTTCTGCAAGGCAACTCCAACCCCTGCTTGGATCTCTGCAGCGCTTATCTCTCGCATCTGATCCCTACCATGCCGCTCGGACGGCATACTGCAGAAGCCTTTAAGGGTTCAGGGTTTTGGGTTTAGGGTTTAGAAATCTACCTTAGGTGGACCCCCCACCCAGTAATAGTGGCTATGAAGGATAATAAGGATTTTATCAGGGTCCTATTATATTCCTATTATACCACTATTACAGGGTGGGGGGGTCCTCCTAACCTAAACCCTACTTGGAGGTTCATGGGACTGAGTGACTTTTTAGAACTGGGGTTCTAAACCTACTTGCAAGTGGAGCAACCCATATGAGTTTGGTTAGGGGACTATAAGTAGGGTTATAAACGCCCATTTATGAGTGGTTAATAAGTCTTATAAACCTTTATATAAGTAACTGCCCCCAAATTCGGCTGGAACCTCAACAGTGGGCCCATGTAGACCACTGTCCTTTTAAAAGGGGGGTTATGGAGGTTCCTTGTTAGTTCCGGGATGCTTAACCCTATGTTTAGGGCTTAGGGAAACCCTATACCCTAAACCCCTCATACACCCCTAAATGTCAATCCCAAACCCAAAATCTTTGAAGTCGGTGTAGAGTCTTCAGCGCTAAGAGTATAGGGATGTGTAGAGCTTCAAGTAGGGCCTAGGGTTGGAAACTAAGGTTTAGGGCTTAGGGTTTAGGATTAGGGTTTGGGGTTAAGGGTTTAGGGTTTGCCGTGCTGTAGCGCTGAAGCAGAGATGGTCATGCGACAAAGTCGCTTTCGAGCCTGCCGTGCTGTGCGGCATGCTGCTGTGGCCTGACCTCAGCTGGCCATCTAACGCATAACACATCCACCCACCCCACGCCGTCCCAGGCGGCCAAACCACCCAGACCTCACGGTTTGGGACCTAAACTCAATTAGGTCCATCTTGGTCAACAACAAAACCTCTTCCTACAGCCAGGATTGCTGCTTAGCCTGCTGGACCCGGTTTGCTTTGAATATGGAACCCTTGAACTTGCTGGAAAGCGGAGATCGCAGGGCCTCCTTTGCAGGGTCCTGGAGGACAAGCCACTAGCCCATGGCTGACAACTAGAAGTAGATCCGCGTTTGAGGGTCTGGGTTTAGGGGAGAGGGTTTGGGGTTCAAGGTTTTCTCGTTATAGGGTTGCCTGCAGGGAAGGTGTTACTGCCATTTCCCGATATACCTGTGTTCCAGATATATCTTTGTTGGTCATTATGGGTTGGGGCTGGTAACGTGTGTCGTAGGGGCATTTGCAGACAAGCGGCAACAAGAACAGTAACTTGACTCGCGCATGAAACCCTCGGAACTCAGCTATGGCTAGGTTTTTGAAACCTTAAACCCAGATCCCAAACCCTCACCCCAAAACCCTATCCTAGCGGCCTTACGAAGGAGAGAAAGTACGTTACCTAACCTCCCTCGTCTCGGGTTTGAAAGGGCTGGTCGGAACAATAAAAGCCATCAAGCTCTGGACCTTGGATCTCTGTGTTACGAAATTCCGCGCCAGAATCTAAACTCCTTAAGGGGGAGCTATATAGGGGATTAAAGAGGGGAGTATCATAGGGGTTATTAAGTGGGATACTAGGAGTTGAAACTGTAGCTCATACGGGCTGCTCTCAAAATTGATGAGGTTACCAAGGGACCATTAAGAGTCGATATAGGGCTCCTTAATATCTTCCTTAGGAACCGATATCCATTAGTTATTTGGGGAATAGTGATTGTGGCTGAGATCATCCTTTCATAATCCTCATCTAGCCCTAGGGTGCCCCCAGATTCGCAGAACCCAATTGCACGCGTCCCTATGACCCACATCCCAAGAGTAGGTCTAAGGGTCCCTAGAGCCCATAGAGCCCCTGGCTGAGAGACCCAGGCTTGATCAGGCCCTACGGCTCAGCGTGGACCAGATACTAAGCTTACCTTCAAGTCACAAGATGAGGGTAACGGGGGATTTGTGGGGATTAGGGGGGGTTTCCTTATGAGGGATTACGCAGGGCGCTATTTTATAGCTGAAGTAGGTTTTTTGACTGTGGCTATTGGTAAGTGCATGTAAGGTTGCTTAGGAAACCGCTGAGTATAAATGTCGGGTGTCCAATTTGGAAATGATCACCCTACCATGCCCACATGTCGAGGTTTGCAACGGTTTCAAGGTTTGGGAACGGGGGCATGGGGGTGTGAGTTTCAGGGTTTAGGTTTGGAGGTGTAGAGGTTAGAGAGTGTTTGGTTTAGGTTTAGTGTTGTTGTGGTTGTGGCTTAATATCATCTTCCCTGGCCTCCCAGCCCCAAACAGACCCCCTGCCAGGCGCTGATATCCTTGCCAAATCACAAGCATCATCTTGCCTGCACAAAAGACAGGAAAGCCAAAATAAACGGTTTTCTATATGTGTGATGCGTTCTTCGGTAGTCGAACACTATATGTTCGCTTTCTTGGTATAAAATACCATACCTAAAATGAAAATCTATTCTTGCTGTATATTGAGATTCATGAGCCCATTCTAATACTGAACCCCTCCACCACAATAGCAATAAGCATTTCTTCTATTCATGCAATGGTCCCACACTGGAGGCGTCTCTTATTGGGTAGGTGAGGTGCTGCAATGTCAGGAGAGGGGAATTACATGTCAAGAGTAGTGTCCTGAACCCTTGGATTGACCTTGTGACCTCATGCGGCCACCTGACTGTTTCCTAAAGTTGGGGTTCCATCTGGTGTCATCCTCTATGCCGACAAAACGACGAAGCGGGCCCGCATTTCTAGATAGCCTGCAACAGCCCCAAGTCCAAAGTGGCAGTTTCCAAACATGACGCAGCTGACTTGCCAAAGCCGAGGATCTTCGGTGACATGGGGGCGGGGGGCAGCCTCTCGGCGCAAGAGGGCTTCCTCATCTTTTTTCCCTCAAGCTCCTCAGAAGGGTTCCCGTTTTGAAGGTTGGTGTCCATGGGCCAACAGGTGACACAACATCATTGCTTTTGTGTCCAAGCGCGTGAGTGTCGCGACGCAGCTGAAGGCCCCGAGGTCGCGATCCTGTTGAAGCCTCACTTTCTCGTCAGGTGTCAAAAGTATCAGCAGTCATGGGGATGGGGCCTGTCGGGGTCGCCATCCTCGCAACTGTCGCCGCTCCAACTAGCGTCGCCGCCTGTCAAAAGTGCCAACAATCACAGGGATGGGGCCGCCCTAGGTCGTATTCCGTGTAACAGTCGTCACTTTTCCAGCTTCATCTTCTTGTCGTGTGTCAAGAGTGCCAACAGTAACATTTTTGTTTCCGCTCATTTCTGTCAGTAAGTGAGCAGATCGCGACAGGCCTTTCGATTCATGCGACATGTCTATGCAAATAGTAGCAAGTTTCGCTAGCATATCCGTAGAGAGGGTAGGCGAGGAGATGACGGATAGAGACGACAGAACGGGAAACGAGAGAGAAAGAATGAGAATGAAAGATGGAGATGAAAAAAGGCAGAAAACAAAACATATTGATCATGACACACATGAGGTATAGTCTAATCTCCTTGAAGGGGGTTTTCAAGGGGGATACCTGGAGCTTAGACCCAAAACCCTAAACCTAATCCCTAAACCCCTTCAGGCTATTGCGGGAGATACTAGGAGTTTAGAGGGTAGCTCGCATGAGTAGTATTTCATCTGGGGATTTTATGGTACCCAATATAGAGTAAGATTATATCCTCCTTTGGGGTATAGTATTTCATACAAGGAATATAATCTTACTTGATTTAACTACCAAAAAACGTCACTCACCTGACCTCGGAGGTGGTGTCGCATGTTACGAATGTTAGCTTCGCAGTGTACGTGATACGTCTTTGCATTCGGGTCCATGGCTCCTGTCAGGCTTTGGAGGCTTGCAGCGCCAGATTTCGAGTTCAGGGGTTATAGTCCCCCTTACGTAGATAAAATATGCCTTTGGGTATCCCCATATACCCCATATTCTATTTACTTAAGGGGGACTATAGGGTTTAGGGCTCAGGGTTTTTCAAATTTGACTTTAGGATGCAACAGTTTCGCTGTCAGTGTTCGTATCACATGCGCCGGACCTTCCTAGATAGAGATCTGGGATCCAGGAGAATTTACTGTGGATTTATCTGTTGATAGTTCTTTTGGCTGCAGCTGCGCGGAATTCTTAGCAATTTTGCTTACGCCATATAGATCACATGAGTATTTCCACACCGGTATGCCCCAATGAGATCCCTGCTTTTTGGAGGTTCCCAACCCTTTGTATACCCCAGTAGATACATACACAGACCCTATATAAAGTCCCTGTGCAGGACACCTAGTCTTTGGAAACGCCTCAATTTTGTCCCTTGCATTCTAGGCAACAACGCTGCCGCCTGCAAGTGGGATATCCTTCTGGATACCTCTCAGGATGTGCCTCGGGCAAGATTTGGGGTATAGGTTGGGTTCGGCCCCCACCCAGTCATAGCAGTACAATAGGATTGTATATGGACCCTCAGATAGCTACCATCATCCCTTGTGGTCATGATTACTGGGTGGAGGGTCCCAAGGAAGGTATAGGGCTCGGTGAGATTTTGACGGGAAGCCTGTATGCGCCTTGGCATTGGGCTTTTTTCGTTCAGGAGGGAGGTGCTACCCACACTCCCACCTGCGACCCTGAACCCACAAAAGTAATCCCAAAGCTTGCCCAAGAAGGCACATGTGCGACATTCGCACTGAACTTACACCACAAGACCTCAAACTCCCACACACTAACCCACAAACCGCAGAGGGTGTTTACATTGATTTTTCCTAATTGCCCTCAGATTCCTGCTCAGGGGGTAGGGAACCCACGCCCTGAACGTTTGAATCCTTCAATGGAAGACGCTAATTCCATAAAGCGAAGCGAGCCCGGGCCTTGCAGGAAATGATCCACATGCGTTTTAATGTAGACCCATGATTAATAAGCACCCTCCTTTGAAGGACCTAAATATTAGGATCCCTATTATAATCCCTATAAAGGGGAGGGGGTTTGTTAATCATGGGTCTGGGTTAGGGTTTAGGGCTTTCATCAAGCTCTGCATTTCCCCCCTAGAGTCTTCATCGCCAGCCGAGCACGTGCTGAATGTAGCCCCCTTCAATCCTGCTACTTGGAGGGTCAGGGGGACTTAGTAAGTACGTTAATAACGGGGATACGTGGGGTTTACTATATGGGTTATAGGTTATAGCAGTTACTTTCCTAATTGCTAAGCCCCCCCTGGCCCCCAAGTACCCTGTCGTGCGGTGATCGCAGCATGTTGCGTGGCAAAAGATGTGGGTGCCATACCGCACATGTGGCGGCCAGAGATTGTGTACAAGCAAATGGGGATCCGAAAGCGCCCCTCAGAACGTGAGGCCAACACAGTCCACATCTTCCCAGGCTCATGGGGCCGTTGCGTACTTCTAATTGCTTCAACCTTTCTCCTGAAGTTAAATAGCCTCCCCCCTGAACCCATACCGTACCTCTCCCAAATCTTAGGGGTACTTATAACTTTTACTTTTTGCTTCTTACAATCCTAAGAGATAGCAAAATTAAAATGTTTAGAAGGGCTCCAAGGTCAGCATAGAAATTAATATGTAAATCCATGTATGGCTCGAAAGGGCAGAGGTGTTTGCTAGGCCTTTTTGCGGGTGCCATCTTAGTTTGAGTGGTTAAGCAACCTGCCAGATGCTCTCGTATAAACCTTCAATAGGGGTTCGGGTTCGGGGGTCGCCAGCCGTACATACTCCTTTGGGAGGATTCCGGGCACGTACCATAAACCTTAACTCGCAAACCCTAATCTCATGCATTCCCTACTACCCCCATAGGTTCCCGCTTATTTAGCCCCAATTACCCTATAATAAATCTACTTCAGGGGAAACCAGCGGGGGAATAAACCATAGAAATTTGATTTTTATAGGACCCCCAACATCAACAATACTGATCCTCAAGGCAAGCCCAACAGTGAGCAGCACCTGGGTCGAAGAGCTGGACGCAGGTGCCGCCGACAGAACCTCGGCCTAGTGGACAGTTATCCTTAGTACCGAGTTTTGGGCTTTTAGTGCTTAGGGTTTAGGTTCGGGGGTTCAGGGTCTGGGTTTTAGGGTTTCTGCGTAACCTTGGAGTTGGATCCTGAACCATGGAGTATGGCCTCTACTAAGGGTATTTAGGACCCAAAACCCAAGGGTACCAACCTTAAGGGTGCAAAACCTAAATTCTTCGAGCTTAAATTCGGGCTTTCACCAAAAGAGGGCCCAACATCTAGGAACAGAAAGAACTCAAGCATACATTTTTGGGTGGATATCTGCGGATTGGTTCTAAGAGGCTTGAAGTGGGGCATCCTTACCTAGCATTGTTCAAAGAAGCTCCCAAATCTCTATGTCAGGCAAAGGCATAGACTTGGATGTTAATCTAGGGGTTAGACCGTGAAAAATCAGCACTGCGACGTAATTGTATGAAGTCGGTTGCTGCTCATTGGTCTTCCCCGGTGTTTCCTTTGGGAACACAGCAACTGTTTGCGAGCATGTGGTGTCCTTTGTGCACACGACCAGCTCTAAGAACCCGAATCTACCCAGATCAGTAGAGCCCAAGCAAGCCGTCGTAGCGTCCTCCAAGCGCTACCCAAAACCTTTGAGAGCCCCAGACTCTAAACTGGATTTTTCGGGAACAGTAACTGTGTGTTCCTGATTGGGTGTTTGCACAAGAAAATTCAACAAAAAGCATGTCCAACAACGACCCAGCAGACTTATGGGCCCAGGTAAGGGAGTTGTAAGTGAGACTAAAGCCTAGCCTACCTAATCAAGTCCCTAGGTTTCACTTCAATCTCCTCTTTGGGGAGACAACTTCTGGGCAAAGGCCGATCGAAGGCAAAGAAAGGACACAGTGGTAGGGTTTAGGGTTTACGGCCTCGGGTGGTTGCTAAACCGCTTGGCCTAGGGGTCTCCCACATGCCCAGCCCTTACTGATGCCAAGAAATTGAGCCCCTAAATGATACCCTGCTGTGACCCGAGTTGGCGTTGTCAAAATCTTGGCAGGAATGCGTAACCAGAAAAAACACGTCATATGAGGCCATAGTAGAGAGTCTAGCTTGTTAGCCCGGGCCTAGGATTAAAAGTATCGAGGGCTTATGCCTAAAGAATCACCTATATCATGGTTCTAGATTCCTTGTATGATTTTTGGTATCAGGTAGCTTAAACAAACCTACCTCAACATGATATTGGTAATTGTATGAGCTACTGTCAATATTAGCATTACCATGGGACCAAAATAAGGGTGGACACAGGCGTCCCTCTTGTAGTTTAGTATATATAGTCATGGTATATCCCCTAGTAAAGCATTTTTGTCTTTCAATCATACGGGAAATCCTAAGCCCCAAACCCCTAAACCCTAAAGCCTAAACTGACAGACCCTAGAGCTGAAGCCGCAGCCCATATAGGTCCCTGTAAGGGCCCATCAAGCCCAATGGCCCAGAATCAGAAAAGAAAACTTAGCTCAGATTTGGGGCTTTGTAGGGTTTCGGGTTTGGAGTCATTATATACCAAACTACTATAGTTTTCAGGGGAAAGAAGGGGTAGGTTTCAAAATATTTGTTTAATTTTTATTGCCCTTGATCCCTATATGATCCTTGTAAGGCCATAAAAGCTGAATTTTGATAGGGCCCTCAAACCTACCCTAGTATAGGGGCCCTCAGGACCATGCAGGTCTTTAGTATCCAATGTAACAATGTAAGGAACATTCCTCAACTAACCCCTTCCCCCTAAGCACCAATATATACATACATATATACATATATTAGGGAAGGATTTATGATTAGGAGACCATAGATGGTGGGCGCCCACATAAGGAACCAAGTTATAGTAGGTGGAATATGTATCATTGGAGGGGATGGCGGAGGGGTTGATTTTTGGGTAAGTTGATTAAAGTGTATGGAGCTCTCTAGGACCTGATGCAGATGCATTGCTCAGAATACCAGCTGTTAGATTCATGAAGGTCCGAAACTCTACACATTTTTGGCATAAGGTTGATATTGGTGTCAATGGAGAAGCGAAAGGAGAATGTAAGTGAAAGTGAAGTTTTGTGGTGCTTCACAGAGCTTACGCTTGCAAAGGCTTAGGCGATAAAGACAAGTAAGATCATGTTCTATTCTTTTGGTCCGAGTACCCATGTGGAGATTGTAGCATTCGTCAATTGAGCCACTCAGGAACACGATTCACGTGAGGTGTATGTCTTGGGGGAATTCCAGAATCAGACTAGGCAAAATGCCATCTTGAAGCAGGGTCCGTATGGTTCATCAAATTCACTCTCCGCAAATATGGAAGCAAATCTGCTTGATGCCCATCACTCTGAACGTTAAAGTTTAGGGTTTAGGGTCATAGTTAAGGGTTTAGGGCACCAGGCGGGTTCAAATGCTCTCGCCCAGCCGAAAACGGTCTTTCCAAGCCCAGGGCCCCCCGCATAATCCCAAATGAACAAAAGTCTAAACTCCCTAAAGGCTATGTAGGGGATGATAGAGGGGAATATTATAGGGGTTATTGAGGGGGATACTAGGAGGTGAGATTATGGCTCAGATGCAATAACCCTTGAAACCAATTGGCAAGGTATCCTCAATGTCTCAAAATTGCCAACAGACAGCGTAGCGACATGCTTAGCCGGGTTTGGGGTTTAGGGTTTAGAGTTTAGGGTTTTGAGTTTAGGGTTTGGGCTTTAGGGTTTAGAGTTTAGGGTTTGGGGTTCAGGGTTTAGGGTCCGCAGGAAAAGCAGCTGCCCGGCCGAAAGATGCCGAAGATGAGGCAACTTTGCGTCTTCGCAACTTAAGCCCTTCCCAAAAAAGGTTTGTTGCAAACAAGCGCTTACGACAAGCATCCCCCAAATATGCCAGGTGGTCCTATGTTCATACCAAGCCAAGTTGCCAGATGAGCTCCCGCGTTTATTTACGTAAGAGGGTTGAAGGCAAGGCGCATTTGTAATTTTGCATCTGGGTTCAGCATTTCTCTGGGAACCAGATAGGGGCCGTGGATTGAAGGAGATGGGCCACAGTTTTCTTTGCAATAAGATTTCAGTACATATTCCAACATGGCGAACGAGATCAGGTGATTTTGTCAAGGCACAAAACAAGAACAAATGTAAGGCGAACGAGATGATGGACCGTGCAGTAAAGATGCCGCATGAGGCCCAGGGAATAACTGAAAGCCGACGCTCACATGTGCCTGACATAGTATAGGTCAATACATTTCATATACTTGGAGGTTCATTGGACTTGATAACTACATACCGGAGCTTGAAACCCTAGTTATGATACACAAATGGACTTATATAGGTTGACCCAATTATAAGTACGGTTATAAGCCCATGGATACATACTTCGTAAGTGTCATGAAGCTCCAAGTAAAAGTTTCAAAAAAATTGCCCTGACAGAACCCCTAAGAGAGGGACCCCAATAGGCCAATAGCAGTCCTCATATACACCTCTTTTGAGAAACGCCCGGTGGATTCCGCGATTGGAGAGTGTGAAAGATGTTCAACACTCCGAAGCAAGTTTCAGCAAAAGGTCGTTGCTGTCGTTGTAGTTGAAACCCTTGTTGTAGGACTAGTACTGTGGTTTGCAGTCGGTGTCGCAGGCGTGGTCGTGGTCATCGTCGTGGAAGTCAACGTTACAATACTCGTAATCGTCACCTCTATCGTAGCCTAGTAGCAGAAGCAGGAGCATAAACCGAGCTATTGTTGTTGTTGCAGAGGCGGTAGCCGTAGCAACAGTACTGCTGCTTCTCCGACTGCATTCCCGTACACTACTGGCTGCAACATTCCTACCTAGCCACGACGAGTCCGTTTTGGCTCATCTAGCTTCTTAGCTTGATAGTCGAGGGGCTTCCGAGACTTTCCGGCGGTGGTTGCGTAACAAACATTACCACAAGCAAGGGTAGTTTAAAGCAGCCGCACCAAGAGGCATGAACCTAAGACACAGGACAGCTCCATCTGAGATTGCGAGTCCGCATGCTACCACTTTTAATCTTGACCCCGAGGATTCTCAAGATGAAGGCCCTAATCTCCAAACCCTTATACCGAAACCTTGCTCTTCTCGGAAACCCCTTGAGTTTGCTGCATTCCTTGTGTTCCGTCGCGTCGCCATGCTTCGAATTTGGAAGGGTTCTGGGGAGGAACTGGCGGCCTTCCCTGTGAAGGACAGATTGGGATTGAGAGTTTAGGGTTCAAGGTTTAAAGTGTAGGTCTTAGGTGTAGGGCCTCATGGTTCAGAATTCCGGGTTCAAGGTTCAGAATTTCAAACGTAGGGTTTAGGATTCTTGGTTCCCTAGTTCAGGGTTTTCACGGTTGGGGTTGCGGGTTACCCCCTAAACCTGAAAACCCCTAAACCTGAGGACTAAGGTTTCAAGGTTTGGGCCTCAGGCTTCTGAGGGTAGGGATACTGAGGGCGAACCTGTTGCAAGTTTAGGGCTGTGGAGTAGTTAGTGGCTTTTCGCTGCGGCTTTCCAAAACACAAAAAGGAACAGACATTTTGTTTAAACCCTAAACCGAAAACCCCAGCCCTAAACCTGATTTTGGCAAAGATCCCAAAGAAACCCTTATCCAATTCAGGGTGCTTGGGGGGTTTGAGGGGGGCTTAGGGCTCAGGACTAGCATGAGCATCTTTCAGGCTTCTGAGGGTTTCGGGCTGAGGGTTTAGAGTGTATGGTGTACAACGCGGGGGGGGGCATGATGATTCTTGCGTATTGGGGGACAGGGGGGTTGTCTTGAGTTTAGATTGCGGATTGTGCAACAACAAAATATGTAGTCTAATCGCGAATGTACAGAGATCTAATTTCCGAAGCTTGAATTCCCCCTCCACCCACTGCCAGTTATAGAGAGTCAATGGGGCACACAGCCATATTGTGCTTCTAGTATAATATACCCCCAAATCCGAAGTATTCAGGCCCCTCATCAACTTCATGTGGTTCAGGGTAGTGGGTTTGGGATTGGTGTATTTGGTGTAAACACTATCCTAGATGCTGTTTAAGCCTTGGGGTAGGTATCTCAAATCCCTGCCGATTTGTTCTTCAGATAGCACCTGCATACTCCCCTTACCATGCTCCATATAACCCGGGGGTCCTCTAGGAACCCTCGCCTTCGTGAAATCCTTGCATCAAAAATTTGGGGTTTAATGTTTTTAAGTCACATAGAAGCAGGATACATCGCAACAGGGCGCATTGTACACATGGAGCGTCATTTCCCCACCGAAAATAGCCTCCTGGCAGTGAGTGGCATTCTTCAGGATCTGAAGCCAAAGGATTTACCATGTGAATGCAGCCGAAAAAATCATACCTCAAATCCAGAGGATCTCGTACGATAGAATCCCCTGTACTGTCCTTAGCAATTATTATTAATTTTCATTATAGTATAAGCCTAAGGAAATATTAAAAACATTATTCTTATTATAGGTCTAAGGAGATTAAACCCTGAACCTTATTATAGTACAACCCTAAGGAAATAGTGAAATTGTACCGTAGAGTCCCAAGGAGCTGACAGACATTGAGATGTTGAAAGAGAATTTGCACTGGCTTTGTGAGTTGCCACGCTTCCGGCAGAAGCTGTTGCGCCGAGGCTGTTGCTGGGGTCATTGTGGGCTGTAGCTTTTAGCTTGCATGCTACATCCCAAGAAGATCTATAATATATATATATATATGTATATGACTATGCACCTTAATCTCCAAAAAATATCATGAAAACTCTGCGGCTTCATCCACCAAAGGGAGAGGGGTGACAGGGTCAATCATTGGGATCCCTGGGAACCTCTTCAGGGTGTCAGCTTCTAGCGTACAGGACTTGGTAAGTAGGTTGATAAGAGGGATTACTGTGATAGTATATGCACTATAAGCTTCCTTAGCCAATAGAAGAACTTTAACCTTTTTGAACGCTGGGGTGAGCCATCGACATGGCTTTAACCTTTTTGGGCTTCCTTTTGGGGTCGCTATAATACAGTTCAAACTTTTTGAGCCCTGGTTATTGGGGAAGAAAGTAGGAGTTATCAGCTTACTTAGGGTGTCAGCTTAGATGGTTTGGTTGAAAGCTTTTCAGGGAAGAGCCCAAAGTTGTAATAAGAAAATGAAGGTCAGGCGGACTTAGTAAGTAGGTTAGGGTTTAGGGTTTGGGCTTTGGGTTTTCAACTTAGGGGGGAGGGCTTAGTAAGTACGTCAATAAGAGGGATAACTGGGGTTACTCTATGGGTTCTCGGACTTATGAACCTCCCTCCGAAGTCCCCCTGACCCTCCAAGTATGATAGATGACATTCGTATTGGTAATATGCCTGCTTAGGGTTAAAGAGTTTGGGAATGAGGGAGCTTCAGCTTGTGAGCATTGCCGATCCTCTATCATCGTTCGGGTTTGCGGTTTGGAGTGTTATTAAAACGATGTGATAGCCAGTATATTAACACGACAAAGAAGCCCTGATCCAGGACCCACAGAGGTGTCATTGTTTGTGGGCCGCCCTTGTCAGGGTTCAACTCAGCATTCCCAAGAAGAGGGCCCACTTGTATACCCCAAAGTACTACAACCCTATTTTTTGACATCCAAATGTGATCTCTATGAGTTCTTCCCCAGCTTTTGGTTGCATGAGCCAAAGTCTAAACTCCTAGCATCCCCGTTAAAGACCCCTATAGTAGTCCAGCATATAATCCCGTATATAACCCCTTTTATGGAGTTTAGATTATGGCTTACATGGTCTGCGATCCCGGGGTCGGAGTTTGGGTGTTGGCTGGGGTTCCAGTCTCAGGGGATTCGCACGGTTTGGGGTTTTAGGGTACATAGGACTACGCAATTTAAGATTTAGGGTTTAAGATTTAGGGTTTAGGGTTGGGGGGAAGATAAGGGTTTTCCGAAGATTCTGGAGTTTTGCAGGCTTGGGGTTCTACGGTGTAGGGCTTATCAGCCAAAGGCAGGTAGATGCCTTATAACATCCACATGACAAGACCCCTATGTTGTCCTTGTATTACCTAATATGAGAGAACTTTGTAATATGTATAACCCCTATAACCCCCATATACCCCCTATATAACTTCTATGCAACCCCTATAACAGCTATCTAACCCCAACATAACCCCAACATAATCCGCATAACAACGTTCATACAGCCCTAGGGTGGCCCTTACTGAGGAATCGGCATATGCAGAGGTCTTCAAAAAGATGGGCCCCTACAGTGAAGTCATGATTTTGGTGAGTCTGTCAGGGAACACTACTTGTCATCAGGATAAGATCAATGACATGCCTTGACAACGAATACTCCCCCACTCAGTTTCAGTTGGATCAAAATGATTTGCCATAAGAAGTTTCACGGCCCTTGAAATTCCTGCTATTATGGACCGTTTCTATGTGGGGCAGTACCCAACCTAGCCCCCTTGGAGATGGGCCATGGATCGCTTGAGGCTCCACGCACTCGCCACCTTACTGGTTGTCCGTACGAAATGAAGTCCCTATAGTAGGCCCATATAATCCCCCAGAATATAGTTGTTATGCCACCCTTTATGGAAGGGAGTCCCTATAGTAGCCCTATATAATCCCCAAGAATGTAGTTGTTTTCGTGCTGTTTTCATTCCTTGCTTGCTACCTACAACTAGCAAGCCACCCTTTATGGAAGGCTACATCCTCGATGATGGTGCTAGGCTGTCTCTAGATTGCCCAGCCGACGTGCAGCCGCTTGCCTGTCCAAAGCAGATGTGGGGGATTGTCAAAATT
>CAJNIZ010042652.1:0-11559 GCA_905231905.1 Symbiodinium pilosum | reverse complement strand
ATTTTGACAATCCCCCATGTGGGTATGTATCAGAATACGAGTATCCGCATCTACCCGAAGAAATATTGGGTAGCTCTGAAGGACCTTAAACTACGTTACTATGATAAGGAAACCCCATGATTTACTATGTAGCCGTGTTGTGGTAGCTCAATTTAAAGTTCCTTAAAAACGCAAACCAGAACTGTAGGGTCCGTATCAGACATACCCTGCATGGAAGTCTATGATTGAACCCCAGTCTCCGTCAGAGCGGCAAGGCTTCAACATCTGCGTGATCACATTTGCTGCAGCCAAGTTGGACATTGCAAAAAAACAACCAGCACGCAAGCAGTGACCTGTTCGATCGGGGTAGTAGCATCCCAAGAGAGGGCATGATTCCATTTCGGTTCCTACATGAGGAAGAACAAGTCGTATTTGACTCAGCCCCGCAGGAGATTGCTGCTCATTTGGGCCCTGTGCGTAAAGAGAACAGCATTGTCTTCTCAATCTGAAGACTAGAGACTGCGACGCACACCTCTCAACCAAAAGCCCGAGAACTGAATTGAAGGCCGAGTAAACTCAGAGTATTGGTACGCAGCCCTACACAGCACAGCGAGAACAACAGTGAAGGAATAGCTGCTTGCAAGTAGTCCGGAAACTTAGGCAAACCGACCAAGTAGGCTGCGTACACAGCTCTAACTCATTGGAGTTTCAGCTGTGTTGAGCATATAGATTCCCTTCGACTCAGTTTTCCCGGCAGGCGTGACAGCCATAAATGAGACCCCGAAATCCTGAGAACCCTCCCTCAAACCTTTAAGGCCCTGGACCTGGAGATTTGGTTGCGAAAATTAGGCTGCTAATCTGGAGGGGGGGGGGCCTAGTAGGGTTTTGGGCTTAGGTATCATAATGACTGTAGCATGTAGGGGGTGTGTAGGCGAACCCTACTTTCAGGAAACTTTCATTTCAAGCTGTTGAGGCTAGTTCAACTGCCCTTCGAAAGCACACGCGCAGACCAGCGACTTGGCTTGATGGTGCTGAAGCGGTCTCTATATAGTTTAAAATCCAAAAGTTCAGGGTTTAGGGCTTGGGGTTGGAAATCTGTATCACAAGGACTACTTATTTTGGGGTCAATCCCGTACTGATGGACACTACCATGGAAAGAGGGTTTGTGGGTCAGGGTCCTGAATACTTAGAACATTGCAGATTCAAATGGAAAAGAACAGGGAAAGCGCAATTGAAATGGCTTTATTTATGATATGGCGAGGAGTCTAGGGACCTAGGAAAGTAAAAGAATGGAGGATGATGAGGATGATTGGGGCCCCAATACAGCCCCAAATAGTATAATCCCTATTATAGGGAATCCCTAATTGTCCCAACATCCCATACAACCCCTACATGCCCCTGTAAGTTGCCCCTAATTTTAGGAAATCTCATGTAGCGTCGAGTGTTTGGGTTTAGGGTGTAGGGACTATATTATATGGCAGTTATGGCTGCCTGAGTGGAATGGATGCAGATTGCGCTGACCCTATCGTCCCCCTTAAGTAGATTGAATATGGGGTAGATGGGGATCTTATTATAGCATACCCCAGGCCATATTCTATCTACTTAAGGGGGACTATAACATAAAATTCCCACTCCCGTTCAGGGGGGTCGTAGAAGGATATGGGGGAATGTAAAAGCCGTATAACCCTGCGTATAATCCCCCTACTGGACTTGTAGAGGCTACCCCTTTTGGAGGTAGAGTTATAACCCCAGCTATTAGCAGCCACTAAATTCCATAAGCTCCACACCCCAAACCCTAAAGCAAGGAAGATCGAGCCCCCTACTGCAGATGCCAGTGGATTCATGTCAAAGATGCTTGGACTCAATTCTACCCGGTTTAGGGTTCAGGGTTTAGGGATTAGAATTAAGGGCTTAGGGGTGTAGAATGAAGGGTTCAGGGCTTAGGGTTTTAGGTCAACAACTGTGCTTAGTGGAGAATGAAGGAATGGACGAGAGAGTGGCAACGACGATACAGGGTTAAGGGTTTATGGGGGTTTGAGGTTTTGCTTGCATGCTTCAAACGGCATGGCAATTTCTCCAACTACCTGATTACAGGCAAGGGGATCTAGAACAACTTTGTGACTGTACCTGGCAAGGTTTACATTGGAGTTTCCCAAAAAAGAGGTACCTTATTGGCAGTCCCTTAATAAGGATTCTAGCGTTTGGAGGTCTATATCGGGGTTCCCCCTTTTTTGGGAGACTACCACATGTTGGTATTGTATCTGACAGGTTGGCGTTTATAGTGCACTTGTTTGCTCAGCCATTCTGGCTGATGTGCTCAGAGGTAAATTTATACATACGCATATTTCATTCACATGTGTAAAACGCGAGCACTGAGCCATCAGGTCCTTTTTTAAACTGCAAACCTGACAACATTGGAGGTGCACATGCAAATTAGCTTCGCAGTGATTGTAGTCCCCCTTGAGTAGATAGAAACTGGGGCATATAGGGATCTTATTATACTTATACCCAAAGCCAGATTAAATCTACTTAAGTGGGCCCGTAAACCCTAAACCCTAAATAGTAGTTTCCATTTTCTTTTCCATTATCCCACTATTACCCCCATATTATATCTACTTAAGGGGGATTATAGTTTCATCCCAGGCTCTGCAATTACATTGATTTGCCAAGTCAAGTTGTAGGGACTCAGGACCACTCTACCTAGTATCCCACTACCCATCTAAACCCAAATAAAGAAGGGAGACGGCGTCAACCAGAGAGTTCCTGTGATGGACTCGAAAGCGACAATCAAGCTCCCGCTGCAGGCTATGAAAACTACGGGTCTCTCTTTTGGGCCTCTGAAAGAAGGATCCTGCTAGGGTGTATTGCCATTACTTAGGGTTTGGGGGCATCATCTAGAATTTGAAGTTTCAAACTTTTGTAATTAAGAAATGTGAGAACTCTAAGTGATGGCAAGTTTATATGGGCTTCATGGTTTAGGGTGTAGGCTTGCAGTTCCCTGGTACGTACACAGCAGCCGTACTTTGAACCACTCAAGGAACCTCAAACTATTAGCCCTAGACTCTGGGGCCTGAAACCTATTTGTTGTTTCATGGGACTTAATACCTGCTGATAGCCGGGGTTCTAACCCCACTTATCATCGGGATGATCTACACAAGTCTAGTTATGGGGGCCATGAGTAAGGTTATAGGCCCAGGTATAACTACTTACCAAGCCCCATCAACCTCCAAGAAGCTCTGCGGCCAAGGATTGAGCGAATGCTTGTGCCTAAGGAGCAGACTTTGGAGAACCAAACTCCAGAACCTTGGGCCTTAAATTGGCATTAGGGTTGAGGGATTTGGGGTTTTAGGGTTTAGAGGATCCTGTTTAGGGTTTAGGGTTCATATTGGGTTCAGAGTTTAGTGGGTTTAGGGTTTTATGGGGTTTAGGGTCTAGGGTTCCTATTCGGTTTAGGGTTCAGGGTTTAGTGCGGGCTTAGCGGCATGGACGAGCTTGACCCCTGGCCCATGAAAAAATGAAAAAGCACAGGTATAAATGTAAAGATCATACAACCAGAACAAAATGCGCCGCCAGTCTTAGGTATTCCCGTAAGTGCACGTGTATTCTACTGGAATATGATATACTCCAAATGTAGTCCAGGGCTCACATGGTGAAGACCAGGGCGAAGAGCAACCCAGTCCGCAAATTAGAGGTGCCTGCGCAACTTGTAATTTTCAACTAGTACCCAAGAGCGTGGAATTCCGGAAAGACCTTTATAAAACTGGCTGCCCAGAAACGACCCTCAAAAAGGACAGCGTGGGCCATACTGCTCCTCCTTTCAGGTTTCTTTTTTGCTGTTTGGGGGAGGCCTTCAGTCTAATCCTTGACACCCTAAACCGTCTGCTCAAATCCTGAGCCCTAATGCTAAACCCTAATCCCTAAACCCAAATCCCTCAACCCAAACCCTAAACCCCTACAGATGAATCAGCGAAGGAATCTTCCCTCCTTGAGGCTGCAGCATCTGGAGAGGCAGCGGGAAGGTTCTAGGGTTAACGCTTGGCCTAGGACTCAAAGGGTAGGGGGCTCCACAATTAGGGGTCCACGTATTTCAAGAAGTTATCAAAGGTACAGGACTTTGAAAGGAAGGAATGGAAATGAACATGCAAAGCACCATATTTTTGCCATGATATGGCGACGTCGTAGGAGGGAGCTAGTACAAGTTCAGGACGTTTTGGGTTGAGCGGGTTTAGGTGTTCGTAGGGGTTGGATTTGGGCCTTGAAGGTTGCAGGGTTTTCGGAATTCAGACCTTAAGGGCTTAGGCTTTGAGGGATTTGGAGCTCATGGGATTTAGGGCTCAGGGGATGAAGAGCACATGCGGGCTTACTGACATGATACGGGGAGATAAGCGGCAGCATGTAGGAGGGTTTAGGGTTTGGGGGGGCTTCTATGTAGGTATCCTAACTTAGTGCGATCCACAGCAGCCGTCCGGCAGCAAGTGGGGCCATAGGATAAGAACGGGTCGATGGGAAGAGGTTCCCGAAATCATCCAGTCCTACCCGGAAAGTCTAGTTACTCCAAGTTATGGGCTACTTAAGCCCCAGGTGCTAACCAAGAAGCTAGTGCAAAGTTGACCCTATTCAAGGATGAGACTCATCCTTTTTCAATTGTATTTCTCTAGGGTCCTTTAGGGTACCCATGTTCTAAGCAACCTCCATGTACGGGCAGCCATGCTAGTTTGGTGGAGATTACCTCCAGCTTGTACAGTGCTGCTTGAAGATTTGCCATTTTTCCCTAGTATGAACCCCCCACGTTCCTATTAATAAGTATGCTCATGAAATATAGGAGTTTCCCAAAAAAGGGAGACCCCAAATAGCCCCAATGTACTGTAGTCCGTCTTATAAGGACAGCCACAAAGGTAGCCCTGAATTTGGGAAACCCCATATAGTCCTATTACATACTGGGGCAACGGCAATATTCACTGTAAGTGGGATGCTAGGAGGTTGATCCTGAGCCATAAACCCTAAATGGGGGTTTCTCAAAATTGTGGTTGCCTTTTTGGGGGTCCCCATAATAAGGATTATACCATTTTTGGGTCTATATTGGTCCCCCTATTGATGGAAACTACCAAATCCCCAAAATAGAGTAGCTTCCATTTTCTTACACCCCTGAATCTGAAAGACCCCGTGCGCGGGATTCTTTACGGCGAGGATCCTTCGCCAATTCCTGGAAAGACTTTTACGTGTCCAATATGTAGGGTCTACTTGGAGGATCAGGAAAACTTAGTAAGTAGAATAACAAGGGGGATACTTGGGATTACTATATGAGCTATAGGTGTTATTAACCCACTTACTAAGTCACCCTGACCCTCCAAGTAGGGCTTGGGCTTCATGATGTAACTTCACAGGCATACACGCATCGCTGATCCCCTCCCCAGTAGTAAATCCCCCAACCCGGGCGTGGTAGATTATAATCTGCTGAGCAGGTTTAGTGGGAATAGGGTTCACGGTTTAGGGAAGCAGCAGTCCCTCTACAATCTCTATTAGTACGACAGTTTGCGTTTTGTTTGCCATTCCCTATCCCATGAATAAGAGGTTATTTCCATTCTCTTTCCCATTCAGACTAAGAAACCTCAACCCTATCCCTACCAAGGACCAGAAAGCTCAGGCATAACCCTAAACCGTAAACAGGCTAGAATCTGCAAAAATGCTGATCTTCTCAATTGCTCTCCCCCGAAATCCTACACCCTAGACCTGAGGTAGAAGATGCTCGTCGCCTGTTGGAGGTTGGGCCCACGTTTGAGGGTTGACGGTTTGGGATTGTCCCATCCGTCGACACCCAAAAATGATGCTCTCCCGCTAATACATGCAATGCTCCAATACACTACCAGTATGTAAGCAGTGGAATATTTAGTAGCAGAGGGGTGGAAGGGATCGTTATTCGCAGTGGAAAGGGATTATTGAAAACCGAGCTAACGTTTTGACAAACCCGACTTCTTGGATATGTTCTGGGCCTCCACATTATTGGAAATTGATTCCTCTCAGTCGCACACAGACTACATCGGGCAATGCCCATACCATCAATCCCGAACTGAGTCTGGTGATCCCCTCCCCACATGTACAACCCGCCCACCCTCCTAACAAAAAATATTGCTGACACCTTCTTGGTGGAGATCTATTGTTAGGGAGTGAGGGGCTTTAGAATCAGGGGCAGGGGATGAAACAGCTTTTGGAGTTGGGTTTTGAAGCCCTGCGGTATAGTTCTTTGGGGCTTAGGATTTAGGCTTCAACCCCGAAACCAACAAACCATAGATCCTGGACTCAATCAAATCCTAAACCCTTTGAGCCGCCAACCCCTAGAGCCCAAGCACCTAGCCCCCAAACACCTAAATGTAGTCCACTGGGCCCATCCAGTATGGCTTTCCGGTAAACAAGGAGGAAAGAGGACCCACGAAAACAAAAAAAAATAATTAGATGCAGCCTGTCTACACCCACTTCTGCAACCCTAAACCCTAAACCTTTAAGACAAAAAGTAAGTAGATGTAGCTTGTCTACACCCACTTCTGTAACCTGCCCTTAACCCAGTCAACTCTACACACTGCCCCCTTACTTGTAGGGTCAGGGCGACTTAGTAAGTAGGTTGATAACCCCTATAACCCGCGGTTTAGGGTTTAGGGTTTAGCTATAGTAACCCCAGTTATCCCCCTTACTAATCTACTTACTAGCTCCCCCGGACCCTCCAAGTAGCAGTGGCCACCCAATATACCTTGAACGCCGTAAAGTGGGTTGCTGTTCAGGCATTTAGATTAAGTTACCATAATGGGCATATATAGTAAATAATAGGGCTTCCCCAATATGGTAACTTAAATTAAGTTCCTTAAATCCCTATAGTCCCCCAGCTTCCATTTCATTATCCATGTTCTTTTCCCTTTGATTCTCCATTATAGGGTGGTAATGTAGTAACGTAATTCATGTTCCTTAACAGCAACCCAGAAAAGGCAGGCGCGAACGCGAATACCAGATCGAAAGGACAGGCTCTTGGTGGCTGGGTATTGTAGGGCTTAGGATTTTAGGGATTTAGGCTTTGGGGTGGTTAGGGGTTGAGGGTTGAGGGTTTTTAGGGTTTCAGGGTTTAGTGTCTTAGGGTTTTAGGTTTGGAGGGTTAGGGGTTCAGGGTTGAGGGTTGAGGGTTTTTAGGATTCTAGGGGTTTAGGGTTTGGGGGGTTACAGGTTCAGGAGTTATGGGTTCAGGTTCGGGGTTGAGGGTTCAGGGTCTTAGAGGTTTAGGGTNNGTTTAGGGTTTAGGGTTCATTGTAGGGGCCTAGTAGGTGTAGGGTTTCAGGCTTAGGGTAGGGGTAGACGCTTGAATAATTGCCACCCATGGAGAACCAAATGCAAAAAACATGTGAATGAATTGGATACGGTTTATGAGGTAGTCCAGAGGGTGCTTTGTGTAGAAGCCTCAGTGATTCCAAAATTTATGATCCTAGCAGTATACGTAAAGGTGCGGGTACTTCAAGGAGATCTCAAAATGACATCAGTAGCTCTCCGGGCCGCTGCGGTAGGTACACTCTGTTGGCTTGTATAAGTATATGATAGGAAGGAAGTGTAGATGTTTTGGACCTGGGGAACTCAGCAACTGGGGGAAGGGGGGGGGGGGGGGGGNNAATAGTCATGTGCTGGTCTCATAGGGTTTAACGTGCCCGAAGCAACCGAAATCAAGGGGGAATCTAGGCAGGTAGTGGGGGGAACCCATGAGTTAATAGGGCTTCGAATTTGAGGCAGCCCTCTTACTTCCACACCAGAGACAGTTTGTCATAGGCCCCAAGCCCCAATCCCTATCAGAATTCCGGTTAGTTCCCATTCTGGGCTGGGGGTGCCTCCCACACTCTAAACCCTAGCCCATATCAACCCCCGAGTTCTGAGGAGATAAAACACCTCTCCATTTAGCGTCTAAGCTTGGTCGGCCAGAAGTCGTGCAGCTTGGACTTCAAATTTCCTCCCTCAAACGCATAAAGCCCAGAACAAAGGGATGCCATTCCGTTTCGGGGCACGGTTTATTTACACATAAATGCTTTCTGCGACGTGCAGAAATGTGTTTTTTTGTTCAGGCTGTTATCTGCGGCATTAGCGCAAACTAGCGCGAAAGACTTGGGGGTGTCAGGATTTCGGCTTCAGGGTTAGGTTGCGCCAAATTGTAGGACTTTGTTGTCCCCTCCGGGTAAGGGTCACTTGTTGCTTGGGTTATATTGCACAGGGCCGTCATTTGAGAAATGCCATGTTGAATCCTTGGCCCCGGTCCCTCATGATAATTGCACCTCCGTCCGCTTCATCAGATGCATTATATACATGTACATGCTAAGAGGTTTAGATTTTCACCTTAATCTCGACCCATGATTAACAAGCCCCCTCCTTTTAAAGGCTTTAATTAATATTAGGATCCCTGGATCCCAATTGTAATCCCCATTAAGGGGAGGGTCTATTAATCAGGGGTCTACATTAAACCCTCAACCCCAGACTGTTTAGGGTACTATTCCAGGAACATGCGTTGTGCCACTCATGGTTTTGAGAAGGAGTCAAGAAAGTGTGCTACCGCAGCCCAGGCTACATGAGCTACAGGACAAAAGTCAGGTTTTAGGGTGGATTTATATTTATATGTATAAACATATATGTCTGTCTGTCTGTCTGTCTGTCTGTCTGTCTGTCTGTCTGTCTGTCTGTCTGTCTGTCTGTCTGTCTGTCTGTCTGTCTGTAGGTCTGTCTGTCTGTCTGTCTGTCTGTCTGTATGTATGTATGTATGTATGTAGATTTATATATATATATCTACATATATATAGGGGGTATATATATATATATACATATCCTCCAGATCAATATCCATCATCCCCTCACTTTGTGGGGGATTATACAGGGGAGGGGCTATGAAAGGGGATACTAGGAGTTTAGACTATAAGCTTATATGAATGGATGAAGGATGATGAAGGTTAAGAGCTGCAAATGGCTGTGAGCCTGCCCAATATTCTAAGTCCGTGATGAATTGAATGTTGACACCTCTCCCCCAAGGCGTGCTCCCTTTACAACTTTCATTCGCTACCGCCTCCACACGGTACGGGTCCGTTGCAGTTGCAGACTACTGTTGAAATCTTGCACCAACTTAAGTCTTTAATGTCCTAGGATTTACAGTATTTTAGCGGATTTAGGTGGTGCAAGATTCCTCCATCGACAGTATCCCTGGGGTTTTTTGGGGCTCCCATCACAAAGTCAAGAGAAAGCGCCTGGAACCCCCAAGGAAGCTGCTGACGCAATTTCAAGCTCAAATTGACATGAAGTCCGAGAAAGGCATCTTGCCTCTCAATTAGAGCTACCATAGATTTATACTTACACCTGCACAAGGAATATTTGGGCTAATTTAGGAGGCTTCCGGCACAGGGTTTAGGGATCAAGGTTTAGGATTCGGTTGGGGCACTGCCCCCACCCAGTAACAAAATATTGCCCCCACTATAGACTGATACTGGGTAGGGGCAGTACCCAAGATGTATGAATTAAGGTCAAGGGCTCGGAATCGAGGCTTTAATGCGGTAGGGTTTAAGGCTTAATTAGAGTCTTGACATATCTGGATTTTGAAGCATGTTTGCTTGAAAGTAAAGAGGGGCACCGCAAATACTTGCATTGGGATCCAAAATACGGGGGGCGCAATATACATCCCAAAACACTAAATCCCAATGATGGGATCCCGCGAAATGGGCCCTAGATATTGGGAAACCCCAAACACTAAACCCTATATGTACCCCGAAATAACCCCTATAACATAGTTTGTTGGCACTTAATCACGCATGAAGGGACGGATGATAAGCAGGTCTGAAGTGAGTTTTGAAAGTACGGGCCCTAGATATGTATGGTCAGCTTAACTCTTGTTGGAGGAAATCTTACACCACCTTAAGCACCCTAAGTCCTCGGAAGTACACTGCTTTAGGGTCCCCAGGTGTTGCAAGATTTCCTCCATCAGCAGCATGGATTTGGGGGCCTTCAAGGGTACATCCGGAGAATAGATCAGATGTATGGGGACCCTCGGATCCGAGGCCCATGCCAGGGGTCCCTTTCTTCAAAGTGATTGAAGGGGGACGATCCTTTTCCACAAAAACCCAACGGTTCACAGAACTTCAATGACCCTGTGGAAAGGATGTAGTAACTGCCTATACTATAGTATTTTCCACTTTTTCCGTGATCACAATATTACCCCAATATACTAGGGGAGTAGGCACAGGCAAGTGGAAAAGGTAGCGTTCCCAGCTACGGGTTGATACCTCAGCCTTTGGGCCTTTTGGTTTCTGGGTGCTTTGGAAGGGGTTCCGAAAGACTAACACGCTAAAACTTCTGCTTCTTGAGTGGCGTACAGCATAGGTGATACGAAAGAACCCTATAGTCCCCCTTAAGTAGATAGAATATGGGAGTATATGGGGATCTTATTATACTACACCCAAAGCCATATTCTATCTACTTAGGGGGACTATACGCCCTAAACCATTCAACACAAGCCCCTCCTCCACTCCCCCAACTTCTGGTGACGAAACAAAGGGTCTGGAGGCTGCAGGTTGAGGCTTCACTTAGAGGGTCAGGGTAAGTAGGTTGGGTTTAGAGTTTAGAGTTTAGGGTTTAAGGTTTAGGGTTTAGGGTCAGGGGGACTTAGTAAGTAGGTTTTTACGGGGGATAACTGGGGTTACTATATGGGTTATAGGGGTTATTAACCTACTTACTAAGTCCCCCTGACCCGCAAAGGGGCGATGTTGATTGCTATGATCACTGCTGTTACTCTCATGATTAGTTATTGGCTGCTAGAGAATAATGCTTTCACTGAGACTAAACTTCAGTACAGGTACTGTTATTGATTTCTACTAAGTAGTTCGGCTCTGATGCATGTTGCAGTTTTTAGGACTTCTGTGAGTTACGGGATCCCCTTTAGAATCATAAGAACAAAGACTACTTGTGTTAGGGCATCAGATGAGGGATCCCAGCACAGTTTGTGATATTCTCCTTACTTAAGCCTGCTACCCTCCGGCCAAATTTTAAACTCTAAATCTGACATCCTACGCCCTTCAAGACTTCCAACTTAGATCCTAAGCCATTCTAGGACTTCAGATAGCCAAGGCAAGACGGCTTTGCACTTTGCAAGCCGCAGAGGCCACGTCGACGTGGTTCGCCTGCTTCTGTCAGCTGGGGCCGGCAAGAACTTGAAACAGCCTTCTGGACTGCAATAATTGTAGTGGTGGCAGTAGTAGTAGTAGTAGTAGTAGTAGTGGTGCTAGGAATAGTAATAGTAACAGGAGTAGTAATAGCAGTGATTGCTCGTCCTTTTGAGTTTCTTTCCACCTTTTTTGAGGTCCTTCTACTCTGCAGTGGTGGTGGTGGTGGTGGTGGTGGTGGTGGTGGTGGTGGTGGTGGTGGTGGTGGTGGTGGTGGTGGTGGTGGTGGTGGTGGGGGTGGGGGTGGCGGTGGCGGTGGCGGTGGCGGTGGCGGTGGCGGTGGCGGTGGCGGTGGCGGTGGCGGTGGCGGTGGCGGTGGCGGTGGCGGTGGCGGTGGCGGTGGCGGAGGCGGTGGAGGTGGGGG
>CAJNIZ010042651.1:39848-52810 GCA_905231905.1 Symbiodinium pilosum | reverse complement strand
TCACCCAAAACGCAGCGTTGCAAGTGAACCCGATGGGAGGGTTTGGGGCCTGGGTTTAGGGTCAAGGGTTTGGGGTTTTAGGTTTTTAGGGCTTGGGGTTTAGGATCTAGGGTTCGGGGTTTGGGGGTTGAGGGTCTAGGCCTGAGGGTTCAGGATTTGGGGCTTAAGGTTTAGGGGATCCATGAAAAAGTGACTCCTTGATGGCGCTTCATGCCACAAATACTGGATTTGGGAAGATGGTAGCTCATCGAAATCGTGGTGCCTTGTAGGTCCCGCATGCAGTACAGCTCCTACTAGTTTACGGTACCTCCTGGCGTTGAGGTGCACGTAGTTTATGAGAGTTTCTCAAAATAGGACGTTATCAGGGACCGTAGTGATATGTGGGGACTACAGGCATTGTGTGGGCTCCTTATTCGGGGCTCTATACGAATTATTTGGACAAATATACATATGCTCGACTAGATCTAGGTGAGAGGCTCTGTGTTTTCGTATGTGAGAGAAGACCAACTGTCCCTGATCGATCTTCAAACCCTAAACCCTAAACAGTAGTTTCCATGTTCTATTCCACTATCCCAATATAACCCAACTATTGAATGGGTAGAAGTATGGGCTCCTAATATGGGCCCTTAGGCCTTTTTAGGTGGATTCTAGGGACCCTTAAGGGTACATATAAGGTATATAGCAGGTATATGAGGATCCCAGGGTTAAAAGCCCATACTAGGTGCCTATGGTTTGTAACCTTAGAACTATATCCCTCATATTAGGGTTTAGGGTTTAGGCTCAACGAAATTCAAAAAAAAATACCGCTTCCATCCTCGGAATCTGGGAAGTACGCTCAGGAACTACCACCCTGACCTTTGAAACCCTTAACCTGACTCAGTGAAGCAACCTCCTGAAGTAAAAAATGATTGCCCCAAACCCTAAACCCTGAACCAATAACCGCAACTAATGGCTTCTGCCAGGGCAGGAGAAACTCTAGGGCCCGAGCATCTTCGATAGGGTCCTTGTCGGAAGGGTGGGCCCCCATGTCCTGGAGAGCCGATTCATGAATTCGGGCCTTCATAGGGGATTTGCATTTTGAGACGTACGAGTTTGATTTCATCGTTGAAGGCCTTGGCAGTTGTACACAAAGCAGAGCAGCTTGAAGGAATGGGGCCCGGTGATAGGCTATAACATTGTCTTTGAGGCCAGTCGCACCGGAATTGAATCCCCCGCACATACCCCGAAAGTGAATAATCACAATCCCCAGTGCAGGTTCCGCAAGAAAATTGCAAAGGAAGCCGCGCCTGTCTTGCGCAGGTAAGCCGATATCCGGCCCCGAAGCGCGCCTGGCGTCGACGCTGCATCGTTGGGAATCTGACTATCTAGAAGAAGATGTCGGCAACCCCAAGGCCACAATGAGGATCCCATGACTATCATTCGACTCTTGAAGGGTCCTTATTACCAGGTGCTGGGGTTACAGCCCCTGTGATCCAAATCACCATTCCCGAGGTAGGCAGGAGGGAGCCACACCTAAACCCTCCCTAGTCCCTAAACCCCGAAGCTGCAACCCCAAACCCTAAAACCCAATTTTCAATACTTCAACCCTAAATTTAAAACAAGCACCTCAATCCCTATGCACCCTAACCAACCCCAAACCAATTCCCATAAACCGTAAACCCTTGATCCCGATACTTCAACCATACAACAAGAACCTCAATCCCTATACCCCCGGATAGTCGGACTCAATCATTGCAAATGTTTGCCTATACACCGTAATCCCACCCTAAACCCTAAACCCTAAACCCTAATCCCAAACTACTTCCCAGGAGCCTTCAGGAACAGCGTGGAGCCGCAGACCATAAGCTGCCCTGAGTCACGCATTTAGGGCTTAGGGGTTATAATCCCCCTTAAGTAAATAGAAGATTTTATAGGGTAATACTAGGGTTATATGAGTTATATTGGGGTTATATGGGGATAATGGAAAAGAAAATGGAAACTACTATTTAGGGTTTCTTCTTCTTCAGTGTTGGCTGAGTCTTACGACGCACCGAGAATTCCCATGCAAAGAAGCGCAACAGCATCAGCACATGTGCATCAAGAGCAAACCCCCGAAGTAGGCCCGCGGCACAAGCTCATGTGAGCCTTCATGGGGCTTACCCTGTAGGAAGCACAGCAAGCTGTTGGCTACAAATGACTCTGCGGTACCCCCATCCTGAAGGCAGAGGTCTAGGGCATCACTACGCCTGACGGCCTTAAGAACCCCTTCACAAAAGTTCACAAAGCCAAGGTCATTTATGCTCATGCTGTCAACTCTTAGGGCTACATCACTGACTGGCACAACTGGTAAAGGATCAACGCCAACTAGTGCTGCGCCATCAGGACGGAGAGTCGCCCACCATGGTTTGGGCCCTTCAAGGTTGCAAGGTACCCTCCAAGCTCCAACGAAGCAACTACCACCCACACTGGAGTGGCTCTGACCTGTTATGTCAGAATGGAAGTAGGCCTCCCTGCACAAAGCTGAAGTGCGCAAGTGCCGCTTAAGGCGATGCCGCTGCCAGAACTCAGTGTTACAAACTTGACAAACGGTGCCGAAGGCGGCAGAGACCTTCGACCGAACACCATGTTTCTTAGCAAGGTGTGCCGCCTTAGCAGCTTTGGTTCTGAAACGACCTTCACACAGTTCACAAATGTGCCGCCACTCTCCCAAAACAACAGCCCTGTCAAGAACAAAGCCATGGTTTTGCCTGCACTTCTCAACAGCCTCGGCCTTTGAGTGAATGGCCAGGACGTGAACACGAGCATGCTTAGAACAGGCTTGACTGTACCTTTTAAGGAGTCCCTTAACCTCTCGGTATCGACTCTCAACGGCACACAAGGTCACGCAACTCGCTCCTTCAAGACCCCATTCAAGCTCATGCTCCCTCAGAACTTCATCCAGGGCACGGCAAGCGCTCTCCAACCACGATCCTTCCGCCAAAACGATGTCCCACAGGAAGCCATCCCCATGCGAAGCCTCAACAGCAAGCTGTCTCGCCATCTCGACACGCATCAGCTGCTCCGGCGAAAGCACACCCAAGAGACAACACACCTCAGTGTCATTGAGATAGGCACTAGAGACCCGCAGAATGGGCTTGAGAGCATTTCTGTCTATGCTCATAACAGCTGAGCGGAAGGCTTGAAATTCCGCACGAGTCTTAAGCACCCAGGAGCCAGCCCCATAAGCAAACTTGCGTATGACAAGGCCAATCAAGAGTTGCCTTTTTTCATCAACTGTGAGCTCCCCATTCCGGAACAAGGTCACATGCAGCCGGTGAAGAACATGCCTCACACCTTGCCTACGGCTGTGTACATCAAGCAAAGGCGAGCCATTCTGAGCGACAAATCCCCCAAGATGAAGGTACGCTTCAACGAGCCTCACTTCAACGCAAGCCCCAGACGACAACTCCACACTGATGGTAGGACTCTCTTTAGACAGTAAGCTTCTCCTGACACTGTCACTTCCCTTGCCTCTGACAACACAGACGACTTCAGTCTTGCCAGGCTTGAAGTTAGTCCTGACACCAATGTTACGACTATGATGCTCAAAGGTTCTGACAATACCACGGATAGCATCCACCAGATCACAAGGAGCCACAACTGGAGTAAAGAAGGCCAGATCATCAGCCCAGCCCGCTGGTGACGCCACCTCTGTAGCCCTCCCAATCTGAAGCTGCAAACCGAGATCCTTGAGGTCAGCTTTGACGCGTTTCAACATGCTAGCCTGCAGAAATTGATAAACCATGTCGGGCAAAGGCGTCCCCGGAACCGAACCAGTGCGAGTAGAGAAGATTTCCCTATTACACGCCTGCATGGTAAACCAAGTGTGCTTCAACGCAACCTGCAGGAAACTACGAAGGCCAGCATGTACTCCAGCCTGTTGCAAAAGGCCTGGGCCAAACAGCATCGCCACCAAATCGGTCTGTTGTTGCCGATCTGGCTGCAACTCGTCCATGAGAGCCTGCAGATCGGAGACGGTGACATCCGCATCCTTCCCATGAAGCCATTCACGCACAATGCTGTAATACGCGGCCCTTCCATCGGCGAACACAACAGCGCCAGTCTTCCGTTTGCCGTTGAGGTACCCCAGGTAGCTACGGACGTATTGAGCTGGTATTGTAATCCCCGAGCCACGCAAAGCACCACCTTGGCCACGCTCTGCATAGCTCCTTAAGGAAATTGCCAGTTGGCTGCGCAAAGCTTTCCCAAATCCTTTAGCAACGGACTCTGCCAACGCAATGCTCCTCCAAGAACTTGCGTGCACAAGCCCATCTAGCTGTTTGGGTATACCGGTCACCTGCGTACCGGTCCAAAGCGCAGGCAACAGTTTGCGATGTACTGACTTCATAATCAAGGGGTAATGGGCCAGCGCCGCCCCCGCAGCGTCTCCTTGATAAAGCTCAACTGGAAGGCTCGAAGGACCAGCAGCTTTGCCGTGTTGCATGTCAAGCAGACCGACAGCAAAGGCAGCAACTGTAGGCACCCCATCCATGGAAATGTCTTCACACTGCAACTCACAATCCCTTTGCTCAAGCAAGTCATCAACACAGGTCATGCAACCATGTTCCGCCTCCGCAAAATGCTTGCCAAGCTCACGCAAGACAGATTCCTTATCAAAAAGAAGTCCGTCCTCACCAAGAAGGCCAGTAGCAATGTTTGGCTGTCGGTACTTCCTGCCACATTTCAGGATGCTCCTGAGAGAGGAGGCAAAAATGGCTGGACCTGCAGCCCTCCCCTCCGCTATACTTCGTCTCACGAAACAGGCCGCATCCTTTTGCTCAAATTGTTTCAGAGCTAAGCTGATCTGCCGAATTGTCACGGCAAGCCTGGCACCGAGGAGGTGGATCCTACCACATCGACGCTCCCCCTTATCAAGCAACTCAAGCAACTGGGGATTCATGCAACCACCGGCCTCAAGCACAACAAAAGTCGCCACATGCCAAGCACGAAGGAAAATCTCGAGTGTCAACCTTCTGCCAACATCACGGACTCTCCGCAGATGTCTTCTAGCTTGCCGCCTCGCAGTCACAGCTCTCCAAGTGTCATTACTGAAGTGCTCCAACATCCCAAGCAACCTTTCCTCCAACCCTCCTAGCCAGACTGGTCCAGGTCAACTCGACAACAACAGGGGAGTGGTCAACCAAGCCAAGGGGCTCAAGAGCCTCGGGCAGCCCAACAACTTTGGCACCTGGCAAGCATTCAACAGGAAAAACCACGTAGTCTCTGACCGTCTGAAAGCCATTCGGGGAACGCCATGAAACAATCCTGCGCCCAAGAAAGTCACGCAAACCTGATCCTGTCAGAGAATACCTCTCAGCAATCTCAAACAAACGCTCCGCGTTCACTCCTTCGGCAGAACAATCATGCATCCCAAAACCAAGGCCACGCTCAATCAGCTGAGCATTTGCATCCAAGAGCAATATGTGAAAGGCATGCCTGGGGACCTTTTTAATTGCTCCTTCCAGCTCATTCCAGAAGGAATGCTTTCTGCAGGCATCCTGTGCCTCGGTCTCTGCATGTCCAACAAAGACAGCGAAACTTTGCCCCCCACAGGAAAGGACGATGGCCAAAAGCCGACAGCTAGAGTGCACCAAACGCGCATCAGAAGCATCAAA
Source organism: Symbiodinium pilosum (assembly GCA_905231905.1). NCBI lineage: Eukaryota > Dinophyceae > Suessiales > Symbiodiniaceae > Symbiodinium > Symbiodinium pilosum. The sequence goes on along the minus strand of CAJNIZ010042651.1, from coordinate 47,177 downwards.
GCCGATCAACTCCCCATTGACCTCAGCCATGCCTCGACTTTTATGCACCCAAAGCTGCACGCCCAAATTCCCATTGCAATCTTCCGACTCAAAGCAATGGTAGTGACAGGTAGCCGTCCTAGACCCACGAAAGGCACGAGTCTCTTGCAAGCCCACAAGGACAAGTCCCGACTTATGGAAAAGTTCATCACACTCACTACGAACCACGCCGGACTTCAAGGAGTTGACATTGTAAGTAGCAATCAAAGCCTTCCATTGAGCATCAACCCCAACAGTTCTATCCGGTTTCCCAAGGCCTTCTGGAACTCCCGGCATGCCACCATCACAATCCAACACCCTAGGGCAAACGTTGTCCTGAGAGGCAGTCTCAAGTCTTTCAACCGCAGGATGACCGCCCTCCCCAACGCGCGAATCCACACTCAGCCAGTACCAAGCAACGCGACCAGACCTCACGGCCCCCGCAAAGCAAAAGTCCTGTGGGCTCCAAACCAACCTCTTCTTGCAAGCATGCTTCGCTAAAACATCCGCAAGCTCATTCCAAGGATTCTTGTTGTGCCCTTTGACATGAATATGGGTATAGTTGACTCGGAGACTCTTGAAGAAAACCTGAAGACCAGCCGAAGCCTCAGCAAGCACAGGCTCAACATTCACAGCCGCCTGACACCCCGCAATTGCGGCAGCACCTTCCGAGTCATACATGACCAGCACGTCCGAGACACCATGTTCGAAGGCGCAAGCCCCAGCAACTGCTCCTGCATGCATCATTGCCGCCAATTCAGCAACAAAGGCATTACACCCTTCATTCCCAAGATATCCCTCTGACTCAAGAGCATGCAAGCAATCAGCCCCAGCCCCAACCAAGCGCAAAACACCGTCACATTCAACCAGCGCAACAACAGCCCATCCTGCCTCCTGGGAACGTGGACAAGAAGACCCATCAACATACAAGACAAGTCCTTGAAACTCCTGTTGCTGCCACATCTCAATGTGACACAGGGCCTGTCTTGTGGCCGGATGCAGGTCCGGCAGCGATTTAAAGCTGGACTTCACGCCACTCAGACTCCAAGGTATCAAGTCCCGGATGACCGTGTCAACCCCGCAAACTCTACAATCGCTTTGACCCCAACAGAGCCTCCAGGGAAATCACAGTACTGCCCGAAAGGTGCGCAGTCTCAGTAGGCTTCCCACACAGCCCAGAGCAAGACCCTTGTTTCCCCTGGACCATACCCTCACTAAGCAAACCCGCATTAGAAACCAGGTCTTCCCTATTACTGCCTTCCGGGATGGGAAAAAGAGAGCCCTTATGTACATCAATTTCCAGCGGCTCCAAGCAGAGTCCTCTCCTACCTTGGCTTGTGCAACTACTGACACCAGACCTACCACTGCAATCATGTTGGGCTGGACTATCTACACCAGAGTGATGCTGTACAGGCTCACTACGGAGAGAGACTTCCCCCATGAAATGCACTTCCGTTCCTGGAGTGGCTCTCACAGTGCGCGGACAATCCGACTTTTGCACACCTTGACTCAGCTCAGCCAGTAAATGCGAGAGGCCATCGCAGACCCTGTAAAATTCATCTCCCTTGGCTTGTTCAAGCAAAGTACTGAGCGTTTCAAAGTCAATCTCCTCCTCAGCCTCAGTCAGCTGTCCAGGATCATATCCCCCAGCAAAACACTCAGCAGAAGCTATGTAGTTGCATTCTACACCGCAGTCACTCTGGCAATCCCAGCTCTCCAGCTCAGCCCCATCCAGCACATCATTGTAAACTGGAAGCTGAACCGCATCGATGTAAGCCAGGCAATTGAGCAGAAAAAGTCCAAAAAGTTGCACGCCAGTAGTACGCGTACTCCCGCAGAGGCCGCCACGCCGCCTGCAAGAATCAGCTGCTGACCGCGCTTTTGCCCTGGTTTGCACAACAGAAGCTCCGCCGCACTTCCGGTGTGCCACGTGTGACCCGCAAATCGAGGCCTGCAGACATCCGCCAGAGGTGTCCCCTTGCCTGCCTTCATCAAAGGCGTCACCAGCATCAACAGCAACGTTCCACATGGACTCTGTCTGGCCCCCTCGAACTTCACAGAACAACCATAGGTGATATGATATCACTGATTGCCTGCCTCTCCTTTGAGCTCTTCGGTGGCCCAAGGCATGCTGTTGTCCAGGACAAAAGCACTGAAGCCCCAGAAACAAATGCCACGGCACTGCTGCGAAAATGCTGCGATGACATCGAATTACATTGTCAGCATTGTATCTGCCTCCCTTGAGAGCCATTGCAAAGAAAAGCATTCGCAGCATCCCAGCAGTTGTCATGCAGAGCATCGTCCGAAAGAATGCACAAAGCAGAATAAGGCAGTAAGCAAACAGCAAGCTCCCATAATGGCCCAACAAGACTGCAAGCTGCCCATCGGCACTTTGTCGCACATCAGCCGTACTCGATGCCTGCGCTTCATCATAGTCACGATTTGCAAAGTATTCTGAAAACAAGTGTTGAGACCAGCAATTGTCCCACGACCCACTCCAGATGGAATGACACGATTTTGAGATAACCTGCAGCTCAAGCAGCATACTTTGCCGTTGTAGGACTTTCCCACGTCCAGCTCGAGCCCCAAGCAGACCATCCCAAAAGAAACGCTGTCGAACAAGAATTGCGAGCCCACTTTCACCACTATATTGCAAGACAATGAAGTAAGCCCGAAAGAAAGTCATTCCACCCATGCAGGTCCAGAGCACAAAGGGCTCCTTCCCTCCGAAAATCCAACAACCAACATCCACAGAATGCTGTTGCTTACAAACCCAGTCCCCTGAACCCACTTGTAACCAGAAAAGGTGTAGTGAGCCAGGTTCCACAAAAGTAAAACTGCCAGATAGTAAAAGCCAGTTCCTGGCAATGACTGCCAGCGTCCAGTCACCATTCATGCAGAGCAAAGACAACTGCCCCAAACCCCTCAGGTCAGTAACATGATCTGAGAAAATCCTCGACTCAGCTGCCTTCACAGGCCCCAGGAAGCACTCAAGCACCTCCACCTCAAACGTTGTGAATCCCCAATGGGTCGCGAGCACAAGCGGCCCGTTTCCCTCAAAACTGTATGAGCAGCAACGGAAGTAGCCACAATGAACATCGCCTAGTCCATGTCTGGCAAATCGCTGCAATGCTGTTTGGCCCACTCCGTGATGTCCGAGGCCGGGGAAAGAGGCACCTCCTCGTCGTCGTCGAAGATGTTCACATGAAAGGGCACATTTTCCAAGGGCGGAAGGTCGCAAGGCCTTGTCTCCTTCAAAACTCTGTTGACTTCTTTCTGACGCTCTTGCTGGACTGTCGAAAGAGGCGATGCAAGTCCTTCCGCAATTTTGCGCCTCGCTTCTAGCTTCTCTGCTAGCGAAATGCTTGTTCCAGCAACCCTGGGAACATGTCCTTGCTTGGTTGCCTGCTTGACAGGGACTCGATCGCTGCCATCTGCCGCCTTGCCGGGAGTATGCCTGCTTGGCGGGGTTCGAGCAGTCACTGGCATAGGAGTCGCTGCAGACGGCGACATCATGTAGGGGTCTCTTGCCATGGGCGGCGAAGCACTTGCACAGTATCGCTGCCCGGCCCCCGACTCCACATTGCTGGTCTTCTCTTTGGGCGGCATACCCGCCTTCCCTAGAGGTGGCGAAGCACTGGTGCTGCCTTGCTATCCACCTGCATTGTCCATAGATCCTGCAGGATAGAGGCGCCCCTCCGTTCTCCCATTCCGTGGCGTCACCGACACAGATCTGTATTGCGTGTGCCTCACAGCCGGTGACTCCGGAACTTTTCCTCCACTCTCTGCACCATCCACATTGAACCTTCCAGTTTTTAGCTGAAGGGCTCTTCGAAGGTCCTCCTCGCTGACTGTGTCCAAGTCTAGTGCACATTTCTCCCTTGCCACATGCTTTAGGCTGCAGCTGTGTCTTTGCCTGGCGCTCCTGAGCCATTGCCTCCGCCAGCTCCTCCTTCAAGCGAGCACTGTCCTGAAGGAACCTCTGATGCTCCGTCTTGTACGCTGTCCGCAATTCCTGCTGATAACTGAGCCAGCATTGCTCCTTCAGGGCCAGTTCTTCTTGGATGCGCCGTGTCTTCTGCTCCGCCTTTCTCGCATTGGATACTGCCTTCTGCATCACCCTCACAATGCTTGCGCTCTCCTCCTTCTGCTCTGAGACAACCACCATCTGCTTGGGCTCCGCCACATCGTATTTGGGGAAAGCAGCAACCGGCTTTTCGCCTTTCTTGGATGTGCCATCTTTGCCCTTGCCTCTCCAAGGCGCAGTTTGCTTGCCCTTGCCCTTCCACTGTTGCCATTGCCCCGACTGTCCATAGGACTCGCCATAGGACTCTGGATATTGCCCCTGCCATTGTCTTCCCATTGAGGGACCCAGCGGTGCACTATGATGAAACGCCAAACGTTGCCAAAACTTATAGGCCAATGGTCGTCCCAAAAGTTTGCAAAGCTGGGATTGTTGGCGTGCCTCGCTCCGCTTTTTGCGCAGCCTACGATGCCACGCGGGAGATCTCACAGCGAAGACGTTATGGCACTGGGGTCTCAGCTATGCACTACCTCCGTGCTGGATCCGAAACCCTACTATTTAGGGTTTACGGTTTAGGCTTTAAGGTCCTCCTTAAGTAGACAGAACATGGGTATGTGGGGGGCTTATTATAATATGCCCAAAGCCATATTCTATCTACTTAGGGGGCACTATAGGGTTCAACGGGATTGGGGTTTAAAGGTTGAGGGTTCAAGGCTTAGGGTGGTGGTTGTGAAAAGTACGGCACGTCATGGACAAAGCCCCTCAAGTATACTTTAGTGGCGCCCAACATCTGGAACTGCAGGGCTACATTGAGAAAGCATAACTGTGTACGCCCATGTATTCCTAATCCTGAAACAAGGCCATTCAAAGACTTCTTTGCATAAACTGCCTTTGGCATAAGGTCCGGTGGAGCCGTCATAACTTGCCCAGCGTAGAGGGGTAGAAAAGAGATTCCATTAAGAGGTACTTCCTTCAAAACAGCCATGCATCTGAATATGAGACATAGTCTAAACTCCTAATATCCCCCAAAATAAGCCCTATACCATTCCCCTTTGTATTCCCCTAGAAAATCCCTATCCCCCGTAATAAGCCCTATAGCAGTCCTCTATAATCACCTATATAATCCCCTTTGCGGAATTTCCACTATAGCTCATATGCTGTGCCGTCCTACAGACTTCCGGGATGGGCAAAGAGCCTCCAAAGCCACAAGCCCCCAGCGGTTTAGGGTTTAGGGTTTAGGGTTTAGGGGAAATATCCTGCATGACCTTAGTATACTATAGTACCATAGTTTCCAAGGGTATAGGGTACTTAGGGTCATGCAGGATTTTTCGTATCCACCGTAGCAATCCCTAAACCCTAAACCCTAAACCCTAAACTGCGTATGCTCCCGAGTTGGGCTCCCCCCAAAAATTGCACAGAGTTTAGGGTTTAGGATTTAGGGTTTAGGGTTTAGGGGGGGCTTTGCCGACCTTGGACTCTTCAACCACGAAAAAGGCCTCACACTAGGCAAATGGGTAATCCATCTGACAAATGACCTAAGTCAGCGGGGTCAAAGCATATTCTTATTGCAAGTACAACCGAAAGAGAATCTGATCGCACTCTATAATCATTGGGATTGAATATGGCAGTTTCAGAATTGGGGGGATATAGACCCTAAAATTCTATAATCCCTATTGCGGGCACCTAAAAAAAAAACATCCCCAGGCCCCTGTTTTAATCCTCAAGCCCTAAACCCTAAAGGCCCTAGACCCCAAATCAGCCGAGTTGCCTTCAGCCATGATGGCTACGCGATCCCCAAGAATCTCCGCCTCGCCCATTCAAGGAGTTCAGGGCTTTAGAGCTTCGGGTTTAGGGTTTAGGGTTCAGGGTTCAGGGCGTCAGGGCTTTATTGGGTTGCTGTTAAGGAATGGAAATTAATTTACCAGAATATGGGCATGTAATAAACAATAGGGTTCCCTTATTACGGGCACTTAATTTCAGGTCCATAACAGCAACCCAGTTTAGAGTGAAGTCGGATCTTTTGCAATCAAAGAAGTTTGGGCTCAGGTGCAATGTTGGGTGAATTTCTTATGGGGGGTTGTGGGCCCAAGGATTACCAGAAGTGTATATAAGTTTAGGGTTCCAAGAAGGACCTCACCCGATGATGCACGGCGCTTCGTCATCGCTAAAAATATCCAAACAGATTCTGATGATGTTTACCCCTGAAGAGTGTCAAAAAAAAACCGAAAGCAGTCGCAATCCAGGGGCAAGACAGCCAAAAAAGACAAATGGCCCCAAACCCTCAACCCTAAACCCTAAACCTTAAACCCTAAACCCTAAACCCTAATGCACTGGAACTCCGTCCTTCACCTCTGAGAGTCTCTTGCCGCGAAACCCCGCTGTCTACAGTGTGAGGTTTGGGGTGTGGGAGTATCTCAAAATGAGGGGTACCCTCTTGGGGGCCCCAAAAAGTACTATAGTACATTGGGGTCTATACTGGGGTCTGCTTACTTAGGGAAATTGCCATGTGCGATTTAGCACGTTTTGTGCTGGGACATGTGGCTGGTAAGGGCTCAAGTGCAAATCTCAACCTGAGGGCCCCCTGCCTGCCATATCTGGCTCAAGTATAGCACAATGTAGCATAGCAACACATGATGTAGCAGAGTATACTCTGGCACAGTATTTTTTCAAGGCCTGATCTACCACCCTGGAATCCACTAGTTTCCAGACATCAAGGCACCAACAAGTGGGATCCAAAGACGGAGCCTTGAATCATCAAAGACCCGCCTGCAGAAATCAGTTCCTGTCCTTCTTTTGGCCCAAAACCTTCCCGGCCTCATCCATGAAGTGTGTTGTCAGTACCACAACACGGCCTTCCCGTGCTGACCGGATAATGTTCCACGTCGATCGCCGGCTGTAGGGGTCCATACCTTGTTATGAGAACCATGGGCATCACCTAAAAGTTTAGATGTGCATCCAACTACCCTCTACAACCAAAACGAGCCTACATACCCATGATCTAGAGGTTAGAGCCTGTAATAAAGGCTCTTAATGTATATACCATACACCCTTGAAGCCGGAATTCTTTTGGCTTTCCACTTCATTTATAGTGGCGCCCTTGCAGATAGAATATGGAATTTCGGGAACTCGCAGATAGAATATTTTTTTGGGTTGCCTAAATGGGCCAATTTAGGCAAAGCGCAAAACTCGCAGTTAGAATATCTTCATCCTCGACGGGGCCCTTGCAGTTAGAATATTTTTGACCTCGACGGCACTTCGCAGTTAGAATATTTTCAAAAAACGGCAAA
>CAJNIZ010042651.1:27832-38750 GCA_905231905.1 Symbiodinium pilosum | reverse complement strand
ATTAGGGCTTATGGATTAGGGTCTAGGGATTAGGGTTTAAGGTTTAGGGTTTAGGGTTTAAGGTGTAGGGTTTAGGGTTTAGGGATTAGGGTTTAAGGTTTAGGGTTTAGGGTTTAACGTGTAGGGTGTGGGTAAAACTCTGAGGTCTCCTCAAACATGCGTTGTCTTTGGGGCTTCGCAATTAGGTTGGGTGCTGCCCCCACGCAGTAACCATCTTGAATAGGGGCAACATTAAGGGCTCCATATGCATCTACTGGTGGTATCCACCTGTCAATGAGTGGAGGCAGTATCCAACGTTGCGGGCTCAGGGTGTAGGCTTTGGGTTTGTTTTGCCTAGCCCTATATAACCCCCACATAACCCTATTGAGACCTTACACAACCTTTATACAAACAGTATAAGACCCTTATGCTTTTCGACCTGATTCTCCAGATGAAATCTGGATATGCGGAGAGAGGCTTAGGGTTTATGGCTCAGGCTCAGCGGGTATGTTACGAGACACTAGTGTCATGCAATTGCTAATCTAAGGGGGTTGTTGTTGTAAGTTGGTCATGACGTCAAGATTTTCCTGCATAATTTTCCGGAAAGGACAGAGCCGTGCTCACAGGATTGCTTCCAGGGAGCGATGCAGGTGAGAGCATAAGTGTAGGAAGGATCTAGAAGCAGAATAATGGGACGAATAATGACTTCTTGTGTCAACTCGAGCCTCGAGTATTAGTGCACTCGCATGTGGCTGGTGAACATGCACAACTCCTTCCCAATAGATTTGTAGGCTGGATGTTCACAAGCAGCTCCGGCTGGCAAAAAAGAGCAGGTAGCCCCTCCTTTGGGTTGCTGTTAAGGAACCGAGTATAAGTCACCACAAGATGGGTAGATACAAGGTAACGGAGCTGCCTAGCCAAGGATCATCTGACGGGGGGGGGCCTTGCAGGCCCACGGTCGATTGAGTGCCAAAACCGCTGATCCCTATGGAGAGGCCTTGCTCCCATTTGCTGCCCACTCGGCCGTATCCCTCCAGATGATTCCTAGCCAGTGCCGACCCCAATTGATTTTTAGGTGACCCACTCCCCCGCTCATCCTTGAAGTATCCCTGGAACCCATAAGCTGCCATTCTAAAGCTTTGCTGGTGGAGACAATACGTAAACCTGCAGCCGGCAGTGCATCTTGTAGTCGTCTAGGCTTGTCTTTGGGAGTTTTTTTGGGCGGGCTCTGCACGACATAGACTTTCTTTGGGTGAACCACCAGACCGCCATAGAGGGCTATCTGTGTTTTAAGCTTTAGGGTCTAGGATTTAGGATATAGGGTTTAGGGCTTAGGTCCAGGATTTAGGGTTTAGGATTTAGGGTGCAGGTTGCTCTTTGGAACCAGGCGACAAGCAGCGACAAGTGACTAAGAGTCAGCTGAGCCATAGTCTAAACTCCCAGCATCCCCCGGAAAAACATCTTATAATACTCCCTGATATAATCCCCTGTATAACCCACTTTCAGGAGTTAAGATTTTGGCTCAGCTGATCCCAGTCAAGTCCCGGAACACTGCTCTGAGGTCTACTCCCAACATCTTCAAGCCCCTAGACTTGCTGGTTCTTGGTATGGGATAAAGGAATATCACCCCTATATGAGCCCTATATGAGCTATAGTCTAAACTCCTTAAAGGAGGTTAGAGATTTATATAGGGGAGAACTATAAGTGTTATAGGGGGAGTACTAGGAGTTTAGACCATAGCTCATATAATGGGATTCCTACCAAGCCCAAGCAGACCCTTGCAATCAAGCTTTCACCCCCTAACCAGAGGTCCTGTACCCTGCACCCTCACACACAAGCCCAAACATCCCAAACCCCAAACCCTATATGCACACACCTAAACCCTATGCCGGAAAAAAAGCTAAACGCTAACCACAAACCTAAACCCGAACCCCTAAACCCTATCCAAAAGCCTACACCCTAAGCCCAAAATCCGAACCCAACCACCCAAAGAGCTACAAAGCCAAAAAACAACTGTAGTATGAAACCCAGGCACAGAGATAGCTTCCGCTTTTGTCCGCCAGAAAGGGCTCCTACGGCTTTGGGTTTTGGGCCTTTAGGGTTTAGGGTTTAGGGTTTGGGCGTTGTCTTGGGTGGTTTTGGGGTTTAGGGCTCAGGGTTGCGTAGGTTTTAGAGTTTACGGCTTAGGGTTTAGGGCTTAGGGTTTACGGCTTCGGGTTTAGGATTCAGGGTATAGGGTCGGTAAGATGACTTTCCTATAGCCACAATGAGAATATGATCTTACTCTTATTGGGGACTATGGGATCTCCATGTGAAAGGCTCCTCATTTGAACTCACTGGTACTTAAGGGGACTACTGGTACTATTCCACAGGACTATTTGGTAGTTTCCCAAAATGAGGGGACCCCAATATAGACCCCAAAAAATTATAGTCCTTATTATAGGGACCCCCAAAAGGGTACCCCTAATTTTGGGAAACTCCCATTTTGAGGCTATACATATCTAAGCTCCCTTCAGCACCAATAACTGCAGGCGCCTTGGCAGGTTTCCCTAGGGCGCTGGCTAGCTGCTCAGGCCCTCACAGTTTAGGGTTTAGGGTTTCCTGAGCCATAAGGGATGATGCAAGGAAGTACGGAAGGAGCTCTATGAAAGGAATCTTTTAACCCTCCACCCTGAAATCCTAGATCTTAAGCCAACAACCCAAATCTTTTCTGCACCTTGCACCCTACCTACCACGCCCTACTTGGAGGTTCATGGGCAGTCATACGTGCGGTGCAATGTCCCCTGAACTGGGATAATTATTCTGGCTGTACTTCAGATACCATTTGGTAGTTCCCCAAAATAGGGGGAACCCCAATATAGTCCAAAAATACTATAAGCCTTATTGCAGGGACTCCCCAGAAAGGTCCCCTTAATTTTGGGACCTGAAACCCATAAGTTCCCATACCTGATCCTCTTAAACCCCGCGCGCAAATTTGACTACTAGCTCCCTTAGCTTTAAAGTGCGGAATACTAAAGATGCCATAAAATGCGAGAAGTGTAGACAAGTTACCACCCAGTCCATATCGCTATACAAACCTCATATATCCCCTCAGACCCTAAACCCTGAACCCCTAACCCTGAAACCTTGAATCCTAAACTCTAAACCCCTGAATCCCTATTTCATCCCCGAATCCATTTCATGTTGAATTGTCTTTCCCTCTTTATTCTCGATTGTAGGGGTAATGACCCTGGATGATCTCTATTTATAACTCCTGAGACCTATATAGTACTTGCCATTTTCTTTATCCATGTATCGCCCATCTGCTTTTCCATATAACACCCTAAAGCCTAAACCCTTTCAAAGGGGAACCCCGGCCCCTCCTGCTCTGGTCTTCGCCTTCTCGGTAAGACCAACCTCAACGCGCCGGCAGTTCCGGGTTCGAGCTTAGGGTCTAGGACTTGGGTGACATTTCCGAAATGATGTGTCCCTGAGGTACCGCGAAAGCATACCACCAGGTGTCATGACAAGGACTCTCTAAACGAAGCTCAGAATTTCTTGGAAGCCCCAAGGCCTAAACCCTACACCCTGAGCCTCAAACCTTTTAACCGAAACCAAACCCTCACACCCTGAACCCTAAAATCTCCATAAGGCCCACTTGGAGGGTCAGGAAGACTTAGGAAGCAGGTTGATAAGGGGGGATAACTAAGGCTACTATATGGCTTACAGGGGTCATAAGTATGCTTACTACATCCCCCTGACCCTCCAAGCACCATATGGCGGAATCCCCCGTGGCCTGCTGCATCATCTCTGTTGCGCGGCTCTGCACCTTGTGGCGCATAAAGCTTGTTTGTTTTGGGGTTTAGGGCTTATGAGGTACAACTACTCACCTGAAAATTCCCTCGCATAAGGCTCCCGAGGGGTATAAGGGAAGAAGAAAAGTGGAAAGGCAGAAGATTTAGCTTCTAGGCATTGTTGGACCCGTAAACAGCGGCCCTTGGCCACCCCATATAATATCGTAGACACCTGAAGATGGATAAGCTTGATACACATCCAGCACGGCATGGAGCTCATGTAGAGACCTGTTTAAGTTGAAGAAGGTATTGGGGTGGATGATGGTATAGTCATAGAAAGATTGTAAGGGAGCCTCTACATTACATAGTTGCAGAACAAAACTGTGCAAGTGTCACCTTCTTGTCCATTTGAACCATGAACTCTAAGCCCGAAGCCCCAAGCCTTAACGCCTAAACCTTGATCCCTAAGCCGAAATCCCTCAGCACTTAGCCTGAAACCCTAATTCCAGCCCTAAACCCGAATCCCTAAACCCTAATCCCTACTCCCTAAACCCTAAACCCTAATCCCTAAACCATGACACCGTCAAGGAAGTCACACTTCGGAGCCCACAAAGCAGCAAAGCACAAAAAGCAATCCCACACGGTCTGGGACATGCTTATTATGTTGACCACACGGTTTAGGGTTCGGGGGTTTAGGGTTTGGGGTTCAGGATTCAGGGTTTGGGACACAAGCGCCCACCAAACCCCTGAAACCCTAACCCCTACACTGAACTTCCCCAGCCTCCTCTGGTGGGACGCCCCGGAGTTGGGCGAAGATGGTCAGATGCTCCCAAACCTACTTGAAAAGGCTTAGGGTTTAGGGAATGAAGTGCAGGTATTAAGGTTTGTCGTTTCGGGCTTTAGGCTTAGGGCTTCGAGTTTGGGAATTCGGGCTTAGAGTTCAGGCATCCAAGCTTACGGTAGCGCGAGGAGCCGTGCAGAGACCAGAAGCGGGGCCTAGGGATTAACAGAGATAGCTGTTGGCATTCAACCAGAAATTCCAAGAAAGGGCTTGCACGATTCACTGTGGTCTTTACAGGAGGAGTTCAGGATTTTGTCCAGCATACGGATGTATATTGGCTGTAGGGCGACTCTGAGCACGTCATTTGTGGCAAGATGATCTTGTACCGTGCGGGCTTGGGGTTCGCCTAGGAGCAGTTATCAAAATTGTGGTTCCCTGTCGGGCCCCTCTCTCGAACACGGCTCCTAACACATAGGGCACTCAAAAAAGGACCACGATTCCGACAACCTGCCATAGAAAAGGAGACCAAACCCTGAACCCAAGTCCGTTTGAGCTGAACTGGGGCACTGGGGCACATCAACAGAATTCTTCCTGCATGGGAGTCGACAACAATCAAGAAAGGACTATAATCTTGACAACGTACCATATACTACACCGGGGGCTGAAGCATCCTAATTGAAAATACTGCTCAGATGGCTCTCAGAGCGTACGGATAAATAACAAACAAATCTAGGGCCCAGGGCTTCAGGCTTAGGGACTAGGGTTTAGGGTTTAAGGTTCTTAGGGCCTTAGGGCTACAACAGCAATCTGGATCCTGTGAACTAGGATGATGGAAGCGGCAAACGGAGGAAATCTTGTACCGCTTGAGGCTTGAGGCATCCAGGATATTGTAATCCTTTGGGTAGAGGATATTTATGATGGTGCAAGATTGCCCACATCCACAGACAGAACCTTTATCAAGCGGAACATGCTGTGTGAGGAGAAGCCTCAGGATTAGGAAAGCCCCGTCCCGCAACAAAAATCCCTTACCCCCCCGCCCCCCTAGACGCAACTCTAAATTCCAACCTCATCCCTCCTGAACCAACTAGACCCTGAATCTCGAAACACCAAAACCCCTAAACCCTAAGCCCTAAACCCTTCAACCCTAAGCCCGCGGTTCGGAAAGTGTCAAGGGGCTGTCAACTCCAGCCACAGCACGTCATGCTGGGGGCCTGAGAGGCAATTGATGGTTTAGGGTTAAGGGTTTAGGGATTAGGAACTAGGATTTAGGGATCAGGGTTCAGGGTTGAGGATTTAGGGTGTAGGGTTCAAGATTTCAGGTTTAGGGCATCAGAAACAGTAGTGCCGCCGCCCCCAACATCTTATGGGGGGTGAGTAGGTAATAAGGAAGATGTTATTTAATGACTATATTGGGAGCATATTCCATATTCCCTACGAACCACCAGGAAGATTGACGGATGTTAAAAGCCAAAGGTTGACCCTAAACCCTAAACCTTAGACCCTAAACCTAAACCTTAGACCCTAAACCCTAAACCCTAAACCCTACCGTGTTTGTGGTCTAATTTATTTTGGGGTCCCCATATTTGTGGAAACTACCAAGTGTTCCCAACATAATACCGTTAAAGTCACGGGGTGGATCATCACCATTAGCTCGCTGGCTATTCGAGGTATCGATCCGCAGAGTAGCCCCGGAAATTTTGCGTCTTCCTTTTCCTATTCCTTCAGCTATGTTGCTACGAACAACCAACTACTTAGGAGGTGGAGTGGAGGGCTATGTGGGAGGGATTCAGAATCATAGCATACGTTCAGCCACCATCATCCTGCTCATAGACGTGATGATGACGCTTTGTTCCTTTTTGTTTCTTGCTGGTAGGTTGCTGAGGGGTCAGGCTGAAAGGAACCGCCACACATCACCCGAAATTCCGGATACATGGGCTAGGTCGTGATGACGTTGCAATGATGACAACAGCAAAGGCGATTTTCCCTAAGCAGGTTGTCCCCTGGCCTCTAACAACAGGAAATACCCCTCCACTAGCAAGCAGCTTTCCCACAGGAAGGGACGGGATACGTGTTTGAGTTTTTTTGTTTTCTGAGGGGATATGATGCTCTGGCATGGTCAAGTCTTGCTTGCTGTTTGGGAATTTCCTGCTTCTGGCTGCTGCCGGGGAGGGAGATGGTCTAAGCAGCCTATTGTACGTACATTAAGAATAAAATACAAAAATAACTGCATACGTATACACCTGGGCCTCATGTGAGAGCAGACAATCCACCAATGTGTCGCAAAGCAAGGCAGATGCAAAGTGCAACTGGACCGCTAAACCCTGAAACCGAATAGTCGCTGGATACTTTCAAATTTTCTGGATCGATACTAGGCATACCGTTTCATAAATTCGATCTGTAAACGTCCTAAGCACTACACAGCTTTTGGATGAGCTGCTGTGAGACTATCCGATCAGACTGGCAAAGGCGCATGCTACAGGCCCTGAAACCTAAACCCTAAACTCTAAACTCTGAACCCTAAATCCTAAACCCTAAGCCCTAGACCCTAAACCCTAAACTCACTGATACTTGACCTCCGAGATCCTAAAACCTCCATGCCGGAGAGCTGTACACCCTGCGAGAGACACGGCACCCTGCGGTAAGGGTCATAAGGGTCTAAATACTTCCCAATATCTGAGGTATACACCCTGTATCAGAATTCTACAGGGAAGCTAGGACCAAAAATAACGGTAAAATTGTCCAGGCTTCAATATTAGGCCCTAAACCTTGATCCCCAAAACTGGCACCCCCGACCTGAAATCTGGATTGCCCTCTAGCCTTTCTGTTTAAGGTTTAGGGTTGACTCTAATAATCCTGCATGACCTTATTGCCCTAAGCTGCAATAGTGGCTGCGCGTACAGGGTACTTAGGGTCATGTGGGAGTTTTAGTATCCACCCTCTTGAGATCTGAGCGCACCACAGACTCCAATGACCTGGACAGCGTGGGTATGCATTTGCTGCTAGAGTTTGCACAGTTTGCACGCGGTCGGTACCAGCTGCGTAGTGTTTTTTGGTGCTTGAACCTAGTAAGATAATATTCCNNNNTATCCCCAAATAAAATACCACTCAGCTGGAGGGTTACTAGGTTCAGGTCTCGATACGGTCTTGGGCTGGGTGTGATGGGCCTGGTAGCCCCAGACCCTGAACCCTTGATCTGCGATAAGTCTGGCTGTTTTTGTATTGGCTGAGTATTTCCAAAGCCCTACACCGTGATCATCCCAAATCCTAAACCCCTTCAGGTTGCAGGGCATCCCAATTTGCGCGCAGGCTTTGTTCTGCTCCGAGAGGCTTATATAACATAGATGGGACTTTAGCTACCCCGACCCCAAAACCTGGACCCTAATGTAATCATATGATAGTTATAATTCGTTTTTTAATACAGGTGGGGTAATGAGCATCCCCTTACGGTGATGTAGGGTTTAGGGTTTATGGCTCAGAGCCCTGGCTTAAAGCTATCCATCTCGTGAAGGAGTTAAGGGCCACTACAAAGCCTTCACGAGGCAGAATGGTAGGGGCAGGGGGGCACCAAAGCTGCCTGATCACCCACGCCCAAATCCGTAAACTAAACGCTGAACCCAAGCCCCCACGCAGGTGACTGCCTCATTCTACCAGAACCCGGTATTGCCACTACAAAACCTCAACTGCCATAAATTTATCAACCCCTGTATAACCGTACAATTTTGGAGCTTGGGGCAACCCTAAACCCCGAACCTTAAACNNTGGCAAACCCTCAACCCCAAACCCTAAATCCTAAACCCGAAACCCTTTAGCCCTACAACCTCAGCCCTAACCCCCAACCCCTAAACCCTAAACCTTAAAATCCTTAACCTGAAGTCCTCTAGCCCTAACCCTACAACCTTGGCCCTGACCCTGACCCCCAACCCCTATGATCCCTGCACAGCCCCGGTTTGAAATAGGCGGCCTGTCGGATCTCACGGATACCGTCGCTGAGCCGATGGCCTGCAATGACCTGAGCAGTCTGAAATTCATAGCTTCAGGATTTAGGGCTCAGGGTTTAGGGCTTAGGGTTTAGTCGTTGTGGGGTCGAGGGGTCTAGGGGTACAGGGCTTCGAGTTTTGGGGCTGGGCTTTAGGGTTGTATGGACAACCATGATGCCGTCCTACCTTCATCCTCTAACTACCTCAGGAATTTTGCGTGTCAGGGTTAATGGGCTCAGGGTTTAGGGTTACAACTGTTAGTCCTTCTGCTCACTGCCCTAAACCCTAACCCCCAAACCCTCACCCCTGAACCCAAAGCCCCAAGCCCCTAATCCCTAAACCCCAACCCCTATAAACCCTAAACCCTAAACCGCATGGAATAACGTGGATGATCATAGTGAGGGGATCCTGGTAGCCCTAAACCCCAAAGTGAGACCCCTCGACTGCCATATGGGAAGTTCCCAAACTTAGGATCTAGTTTTGGTGGGCATAGTTTTTCTGGGGGTTTACTTGCCTGACTTTAAAAACCATGCGAGTAATGTAGTCTAGAACCAAAGGTGGGCCATGATTTTGAGAACAAGAAACATATGAGTATAATGGTCTACGTTTTTTTTTTGGGGGGGGGACCGGTAGGTTGGCTACCAAACCCTCTTGTTTGACAATCCTGGTTTGCCAAGTGCCTAAGTCTTCGTCCGCTGTGAGGGACGAATGCCTCGCTCCCTAAATCCTAAACCTGAGGAGCCTGGGCCCTCGACTAGGAAGTCCATGGGTAATCAGAACCCAGTTACAGTTGTAGCATTGACCTAGCTTTTGCCATTATAAAGGTCTTAGGGGGCTTTCTCACTTGCGTTACAGTTATGAGTAGGATAGAAGCACTAAACGCCTCATCACCCAACATATGAACCTCTAGCTTCCATCTCATCATCCATGTGGCTTTGCAGTTGATTCTCCACTATTGGGGTACATCTGGTTGTAAGTGCCCAGGGACTTCCAGGGACCAACCATCCTGGGAAACTGCTGCAATTCGGGCTCGGCTAAAGCATTTCAAACCATAAACCCCTCAGCCCCAAACCCTTAAAAGACCTCCAAAACCCTGGGGACCTCTAAAGCCCTTAGACCTTTAAAACCCCTTAGACCCCTAAACTGCCCTTAACCCTAAATCCCCTAAACCCTAAACCCGAAGCCCTAAACACATAGCCTGGAATCCCCTGAGCCCTAAACCCCCTAAACCCTAAGCCCTAATCACCTAAGCCCTAAATCCCCCTAAGCCCTAAATCCCCGAAGCCCCAAATCCCCTAAGCCCTAGACCCCCGAAACCCTAAGCCCTAAGTTCCCTAAACTCTAAGTTCCCTGTACCCTAAGCCCTCCCTAAATCCCCTAAGCCCCAAATCTCCTAGGCTCTAAACCCCCTAAACCTTAAGCCCTAAATCCCCTAAGCCCTAAACCCTGTAAACCCACACCACAATACCGACCTCCACTCTACGACTTTGCAGCCCGAAAGCGGCGTCACCGGAGCTAGGCTCCACCATGCCGGTTAGCCTTGGCTTTGCAAGCGTTTTGGGCTGAGGGTTTAGGGTTCAGGGTTTAGGGGTTAGGGCGGTTAGGGTGTGCCATGATATAGCGTTGAATCACAGATAGTCATGCCACAAGGTCGCTTCGAGCATGTCGTGCGATGCGACATGATGTTTTGGCCTGACTGTGGAAGGCCATCTCACACATTCACCCACCCCACGCCGTCCCAGGCGGCCAAACCACCCAAACCTATTCCTATTTTGGTTTACGACCTAAACTCAGTCAGGTCCATCTTGGTCAGCAACACCGCACATTTCTGTAGCCAGGCTTCTGGTTTCCGGAAAGAATTGGTAGATTCTAGAGGGTTCCTCCTGAAATCAGACCTGAAAGGCTTGGGGTCTGCGATGCGCTGTGAAGGCCTGAGGTAGTAGGTCTCTAGAAGCCTGGAAGGCCTTCGAAAAGGCTTTAGGGGGTTGGGAGGCTTTCTGGAGCTCCTGGCTCTTGGGAGGCCCCTTGAAAGTCTTCTGGGTGCCGTTCCTTTTCCCGAAATTCGCTTGCAGAGGAGGTCTTGGACCCCGCCAAACCTCAGGGTCCACCCTGCAAAAAAAAACAGCCAGGCACCCAGAGTTATTGCTACAGGGTTTAGCGTAATGACTTTATAAGGGACCAGTACTGGTGTCGAGGAGAACTCCTCCAGGTACCTGGCCTCTCATGGGTGAGGTACCCCTGGCTGTGGGAAGGCAGGCGAGCATACTGGAGCGACCTGCGTCATCGATGTCGAGGGGCTTAAGCACCGCCCACCATCGAAGGTTGGCGGCCTATGCCATGAGTTTAGGGTTTAGGGTTGAGGGTTCAGCATCTCAAGTCCGAGCATTCATTCAAAGAGCAGCTGTCTC
>CAJNIZ010042651.1:4165-27732 GCA_905231905.1 Symbiodinium pilosum | reverse complement strand
AAAGCTTTCCTAAGGAAAAGGAGGCATCCTCAAGCAAGGGGCTTCAATATTCTTGAAATACACTAAAAACGGTGGATCTTTGGGGGGGGGGTACCATATATATATATATATAAACAGACATGAATTTGGGGACACAACTGGGATCCGAATCAAAATCCCCGCGCAAAGCCTGCCAAATATAACAGCTGTGACAGCGTAAGGTTGATACAAGTTGACGTGTAGGGATGAGGGTTTTGGGTTTAAGGTTGATACAAATCGTATAGGGTTCAGGTCGGGAGTTTTAGCGACTTTTGACGGAGCTTCCGGACTAACTTTGGCCCTATACACTTTGTATTATCTGGGCTTGAGAGTTCAGGGTTAGGGCTTAATTATCAAGAATGGTCACTCAAAGAAACAAGAGGAGGTTACCTGGCTACGACCTGGGTTTTTCCATGTTTTTCCTCAGCAAAGGCGAAACGAGCGCACAGAGGCTCGTAATTCCACATCTGGGACCCATAGCGTGCTGATGTCGGGAAGCTACCCAACTACATAACTTGCGATTGTTAGTAAGGAATGCAGGAATGGATACCTCTGATAACCCTCTTTCTGTCCTCAACAACACAGCAGTACCCAATGTCTTTCCCTTCCTCCACTCCCTACTGACACGCAGCAAGCTAGGCCTAGAAAATATATCCTCCACACAAGCTATCCCTGTAAACCTGACTTTCCCTGTAATTTTCCATTTGCTTCTCCATGAGACATCCCATTCCTCAACCCTAAACCTTGAACTTTCCTAAGCCCTAAACCCCAAGCTTTCCCAAACCCTAAACTCTGAACCCTAAACCCTAACCGAAAAACCAGACCAGGACGATTCCTTGTCAACTCCTAATTCAAGGTGTAGAAATTTCAATCATCTAGCAAGTAGTTGCCGTGGTATCAAAATGGGGCCATAAATCATTAAATCATCCCTAGTAGGGACCCATATGATCCCTCTGCACTACCTAAATAGTCCTATATATATATATATATACATATATGTGTGTATATATATATATCCTAAAGGCAGCCACATTTCCAAAACCCCCCCATGTTCGTTCTTCTCCATGCTTGTGAGATAGTAATTTAGCTGAGGCTCATATTGATGGTAGTGGATTTGCCGGCGCCATTGTGGCCAAGCAAAGCCACAATTTGACCGTCGTACCTTTGCTGGCTTTTTGAATGGGCTTTCTCCAAAAAAGTTCGAAGTTCTTATGGTACAGTGTTCCCTATATGACCCATATAAACACTGCTATGGGGCTATCGTTGAAAAACCTTTAACCACCCGAAAGAAGGATGTTCAAACGGAACCCTGTTGAAACCATGGGCCTAGTATGGGCCCATAACCCTGGGATTCATACATAGTTACTATATACCTTATACGTAACCCCAAGAGTCCCTAGAATCCCTCTACGAGGCCCTTACCGCACTTCTAACCTTAGACTGTGGTAGTTCATGCTCATGGATTCAATGACGCTGCGTAAGGTTTCAATGCGCCAGGAGTCGAATTTCCACACGCGGAGCATCATGGATTACATATGGAGTTCTATAGGGACCCATGGAGTTCTATAAGGGAGGATATATAGGGACATGTGGAGTAATAAGGGGATGATTTAGGTGGCATTGCGGTAATCGTACAATTGTCACTTTGTCTTAAAACTGCTGTTGCAACTTCTGATTGAAACTCTGCAGCACACTTGGTTAAACCCCAGAGCACTTTAGGGTTTGCGGTTTAGGGTTTAGGGGCCCTAAACCCTTAAACCCCAAACCCCCGCTTGTCAGGTTCTCTGTTAGCTTGAGGGGAGGGTAGTCCGGTGTTGGCTTAGGGTAAATTGCTGGGTGCCCCCCAAACAGGACAGACCCCTCTGAGAAGGACCCGATAGAAGGTAAATGGCACCTTTAAGTCAACCCCTGAACACAAATTCGAGAGTCCATCCTATCTGGGTGCCCGTGAACCTTGGAGGTTTTGGGGTCTAGGGTTTAAGATGATTGAATCGGTTTAGGATTTACAGTCTAGCGTTTAGAGTTTAGGATTTAGGGTTTTTGGTCTAGTTTGTTCTTGCAACTCTCCTTTTCTATCCAAGGGCAGGGCTTTAAGTTGAGGATCTGGGGTTTCCTAAACCCTAAACCCTTTCAAGGTTATTGCCTGCCTGAACGCAGCCTAGGCGCATGGCAATATCGAGCCCTTCCACGGCAACCTGCAAAGCTTCAAGAGCCGCTTTCACCAAAAAAGCTTAGGGTCTAGGGTGTAGGGCTTAGGGCTTAGGGTTTCGGGCTTAGGGTTTAGGATTTAGGATTTAGGGTGTCGGTTTCAGGATTTAGGGTTTAGGGATAAGAGGTTAGGGTGGCGTATGGGATCATTCTGCAGAAGGAGGAGGAAACCCTTGCACCCACCTAGAAACCTTCTACCTAGGAATTACAACATACTCTAGCATCCTGGCTTCCTTCAGTTGTTTAGGGTTTAGGGGCTGAGATGAAAGGAGAAATCACATAAAGACTGAAACTACAGTGATGCGAAGCAGACAAAATTGGGAAATTCTTGCGGTCTGTGCCCACGGAGTACCTTGCTTAGGATGATACCACAAATCCTACATAGCCTTCAAAAAATGACACTACCTTAAATCCCAAGATACAATTAATGTAGGGCCGTGTAGTATCAACAATAAGGATGCTGGCTGGGCTTCCCTAAGCTGACAAGAGACTGTGGGAATTATTGTGAGGAGTTTTAGGGTTTAGGGCTTAGGATCTAGGGTTGGGTTCCCCTACTACACCCCCCCCATCCTACCTCCCTAGGTTCTTCCTGAATTCTCATGAATCAATATTAGTCACAATTCAAAAGCCGTAGGTTAAGGAAGAACCTGGGAAAGGGCAGTAGAGAGTGGGGTAGTAGAGGAACCCATGCGTTACTCTCATAGAAAAACCTTTGAAAAGCATCAAGCTTAGAAACACCCTGTCAGAAAACGTGTAGAGTTTACTTCTCAGCCGCATAAATCAGCGCAATCAGTGCCCTGTACGTTCAGTGGAGCGCTCACCCCGCAATAGTGTGTGTTATACCACTACTTACAGGTCCACCTAACCATACTACGAGCAAACCCCTCTAGATCCTAAAACAAGCTCCAAGCTTTATTCTACGAAGCCCTAAACCCTAAACCCAAACTCTAAAGCCTTATTAGGAATACAGAGAACTGTTTGAAAACCTGTCCCCGGATGCACCTGTTTGAGGTTTAGGAGCTCACGGCGCATGACGACATTTCCAAAATTGGGGTGGTTCCTAAAATTAAGGGTGCCATTTTGGCGGACCCCTATAGTAAGGATTACTGGGGTCACCGATTTTGGGAAAGTATCAAAGGGGCCCGCCTCATGCTAATATTCAACACCCGAACCACCCCTAATATTAAGAATATGAAGCGCGTTAAGGGGGCTTCTAGTTATAGGGGTCCCCGGTTTAGGGTCCCCGGATGTGGCTGAGTTCACCTTCTTGCCACCCGGCGTGGCGAACTCCCGGCGCAGAGCAGAAGTCCTCACCACACCTTACTGGGAGCAGGTACATCGGCAGCTTCATGATAAACATAAGGTTTAGAGTTTAGGCTTAGGGTCTAAAGCTTAGGATTTAACTTTGACTCCACCTAGGCAAAACCTGATTTGAGTAGTGTTTTTTTGGTGGTTGAACCTAGTAAGATAATGTTCCTTACATAAAATACTATACCCAAAAGAGGATATAATCTTACTCTATATTGGGTACCATAGTATCCCCAAATAAACTACTACTCACTCGGGACATTTAGAATCCTGCTCATAAAGAACCTCCAGCTTCTGGCTTATCTGCAAGGCCCAAAGTCTGCGACTCCAATTGCAAGCAGCTGCGCAAATAGTTCTCCCGACTTCTCACATACACCGAAATACTTTAACCCAAAGCCATGTAGAAGCTTCCCTTCTTGGATGTACCTCGAAAGAAGACGTAACAAATTGGGGAACATGAAGGGTTCCCCTCGTTATAAGACCTCCCATACTAAACCCTAAACACCCTAAATCCTAAACCCTGAACCCTAAACACCCTAAACACACTTAACCCTTAACCCTTTTGTTTTGACAGTTCCCATCAAATCGAATATCGTGGGCGCTATCTGGGGCCCCATTTAGTGAAACTGCAATCTCTCTAAGCCCAAACCTCAAACCCAAGTTTGACGTTGCGTTTGGAAACGCTCAAGTTGGTGCTGGATGGCACAGATGGGATGGAGTTGTATTCCCGTTCGTCAGAAAATGTGGCTTATGACGCAAAACCTGAAAACTTCAGCCCTGTCCCAAGAACCTCTTACTCATTGAAGCTTGAACCCCCAAAGCCCCAGAGCAATTTTCCAGAAACACCTTAATCCGATATCCCCAACGTGACGCCCTGCTGTACGTCTGCACGTTGATACGCTTGATGAACAAAATCCTCCATGAGCTCTTACATGGAGCTCAGGAAGTCTGGTAGTCTCGTATAACCAAGGCCATGCACAATTTTGTAGCCCCAATTCGTAGACAACTGCACTCTAAACTTGAAGCCCTGGGCCCTAAGCCCTGAAACGTTAAACATTAGATCCCGAACCCTGAACTCTTCCACCCTAAACCTTAAACCCTAAGCCCTAAGCCCTTGAACCGCGGAAAGAGGCCCTTAAACCGCGCACCCTAACCCCAGTTGCAACATAATCTCCACAGGGGCGCAACCAGAAGATGCCGATCTTCTCCTTAGAGCCTCAGGGTCGAAGCTCGAGGGTCTATAGTGCCCTTAGGGTAGATAGAATATAGGGTATACGGGGATTTTAGTATAATATACCCAAAGCCATATTCTATCTACTTAAGGGGGACTCTATAGCAGAGGGATATACAGGGGTCCATGGGGATGACGCAAGAAAAAGCGAGATGTGGGGATACGTAGGGACATGAAGGAATAGGTAAGTATGTCGTGGATATGTAAGGGTTTCGATAAAAAGGGGTACACAATGATGTACCGGAGAATATGTTTTCTCGAAATTAAGTTACTGCTGAACGACCCCCCAACATTGCATAATCTTCATGAAAGGGACCCAGAAAGTGGACCCCTAATTGTCGAAAAACGCATAGATAGGGACAACTGTGAGGACCCGAAAACTAAACCTCAACCGTAAACCCTAAACCCTAAAAAAACCCTTCAACCCTTGAACCGTTGCAAGGCTTCGGGTTGAAAGCCTCCGGCTTTCGCATTTAGGGTTTAGGGCTTAGGATTTCGGATGTAGGGTGTAGGACTTAGGGTGTAGGGTTGAGGGTTTAGGATTTAGGGCTTAGCGTTTTGGATTTAAGGTTTAGGGTTTCGGGATCGGGGCTTGGAATTTCGGGCGAAGGGTGGGCGTAGGGTTCAGGAACACGGCGGGCCTGGGTCTCGCAGTGATATGAGCTATACTCCCACTAGTTAGGGTTTCGGGATTAGGGTTTAGGGTCTAGGGTCCAAACCCCTAGTATCCCCCTTAATAGCCCCTATAATGGAGAATCAAATGGAAAAGAAAATGGAAAATGAAATGGAAACTGGGATTATATAGGGAATTCTAGGGGTTATAGTCGAAACTCCTAGTATCCCTCTTAATAACCCCCATAGCAGTCCCCTATATAACCCCCCATAACCCCCCTGTAAGGAGCTTAGACTATAGTACCTTTGGCATCTCAGAGGATCCCATGCCAAACAGAATGAAAGCGGAGCGTTTAAGGTTTAGGGCTCAGGGTTTTAGGGTTTGAGTTTAGGGTTTAAGGTTTAGGGCTCAGGGTTTAGGTATCTTTGGGTGGTTTGAAGCCTACCCGAAACCCTAAACAACCCTAGGCCCTGAAGTCAAGCGCAGGGTTCAGGAATGATCCCCGGAGTCCTGACATAGTAATGGGGCTCAGACTCAGAAGTTCCATTTTAAGGGTCTTTAGGGTTTACGGGTTTAGGGTTTAAGGGTTTAAGGGTTTAAGGGTTTGGGGCTTAGGGTAGAGTTCTTTCAGAAATTTAGCAGAATTGAAAAACATCTGACTTAAATCCCCTTCGCAAAGCTTGGAGGACGCTTCGCATTGAAGCTCTGCAAGTATTCATGAAAAGTTTAGCTTCAAGGGGTTGGCCGCCGGAAACCCTACACCTCCAAACCCCTAAATCCCCAATCCCCAGTATCGATTCCATGCTCAATTTCCTTCTCCATTTGATTCTTCGTGATCAGGGTAGCATCCCTGTATACTCCCGAAACCCTAAACTCTGTAATTATCCTAACCTAAACCTTAAGCTTAGGAACACCGTGAAAGCTAGAAGTCAATGCCCTAGTTGACTCAGTTGGTCAAGGTCGGCTTTCACTCAGCCATGCCACCTAAGCCCGCAGCCCTAAGCTCTGAGGCCCTAAACCCTAAACCCTAAACCCTGAACCCTAAGGCCTTTATACTCTTGCTGCAAGACACTTCTGGGACCGGCTCGGAAGCACCCGCGCCCACGCAGAGGGCCGACGGCCCATTAAGAGCAGCCTGAAAAATGGGCTTCTGTTGGGCTATATATATATATATTTATAGGGGATATATTGGGATAATGGAAAATAGAATGGAAACTACTATTTAGGGTTTAGGGTTTAGGGTTTAGGGTTTGCGGTTCAGGGTTTGGGGCTTCAGGGCTTGGAGTTCAAGGCGTAAAGCGTAGGTTTAGGGCTTAGAGTGTTGGGTTTAGGGTGGCGGGCTTAGGGTTTAGGGCTTCTGGTTCGGGATTTTAAGGTTTAGGGTCATGCAGGTTTACGCCCCGTCACACCTTCTGCACGTTTCTCTGTACGCGTGAAAGACCATGTAACTTCGAGTTCCTAAGAAGTAGCTTATTTTTTTGGACCTTTTCTCCAAAGCATGATCCCTCAGAAACACCTCCCGTCCCATCTTATAGGGTTTAGGGTTTGGGGTTTTGTATTTAGGGCCTTTAGGGTTTAAGGCAGCCTTTGGTTCATCAATGGAAACGCAACACCAAAAAAATGCCAACAAAAAGATGTATCACCAATGTTCCTGAGTGGCACTCAGACAAAAAAGTCCAAGATACTGAACACTAACACCCGGATTCCTGAAGCTATCCCTACACTCTTGTCCCTGATCCCCAAAATCCCAGTGCTTACTCCTCAAACCTTCAGGCCTGAACCCCAAACCCTGAACCCCAAACCCTAAACCCTAAATTCTAAACTCAAAATCCTAAGCCCTAAACTCGAGATCCTAAGCCCTAAAACCTAAACCCCAATCCCCAATCCTTAAATCCTTAAACGCCATACATCCCACGCCTCTTCCGCTGTGGCTGCTGCATCTGCCAAGGCTGCTGGACTTAGCAACTAGGTAAGTACAGGGTTTTTACCGGTTTGAGATTAGGGTGTAGCTTTAGGGTTTAGAGTTTAGGGCTTAGGTTAGGAAACACAACAGCTCAAGGTTTAGGGCTTACGGTTTAGGGTACAGGTTGGGGTTGTAAGTTTATGGCTAGGTAGGTACGTTACGAGGCACTAGCGTCAGCTATGAGAACCCCCAATAATGGAGAGTCCAGTGGAAACGAGATGGAAATGAACTGAAGAACAAGGGGCTTCTAAGCATGTTGCGAACACTAGCGGTATCCGTGGTAGCTATCAGAGACTATAGGACGTTACTCGGTCATACTTCGGCTTTCCTGCCTACTTTAGCAAGCGCTTGAGCTCGAGGCTCTTGGAGCTTGTTGGCCGAGGAGAGGATTTTTCAACAAAAAGGTAGGCTAGGGTTGTTGGTCCCATGGGCCTTCTCAGGACTTTGTTGTGTCTGTGCTATGTCCCTGAAAAATTCAACGAGCGTCAGCTTTCCGACCATCCGGCTTTGCAACTAAGGGCATCAGGAAACCTGTCTACTCTCCCGCTTGCAGTCCTAGGGATATCAATGTATGTTCTTTCATATGAGCTACAGTCACTATTTCCCAGAGAACCAGGGGCCTGGGTTCCTTATTAGGGAAGGCTTCAGGGTCCGAGAGGGACCCTACGTCCACTGCTTAATAGTCCCTTGCTAGCCCCGTCAACATGCTTCTTGACATCGCCATAATTAGGGCCACCCTGTTGGGGTCCCTATAATAAGGATTATGGCATATTAGGCGCTACATTTGGGTACCCCCATTTTGGGAACTGCCACTTCTAGCTTCTTTGAAGAAACGACTCTCATGACCCCCTAGATACCTAACTAACACCAAACTTCAAACTTTAACCCTAAATCCTAAACACCAAACCCTACCAAGCTCAACACGACCCAGGCACCTCCAAAGCGACTGCCAGAAAGATCGCTGAAAGGGGAAGTAAAAAGGCAGTCGGACGCCAAACTCCTGCTGCGGATCGTTTGTACCAGCTACAGGAAGGGAGTTTACAATGGGGGGGGGAGCTTCTGTATGCAAAATGGGGGCCATGGCGAGTTGCATAAGCGGTATATAAGGCTTACGTAAGGTCCCTACATGGTAGCTGCCCTCCTGGAATTCGGGGTATATAGGATTTAGGGTCTGAAAAGGTTAAGGATCAAGGCTTCAGGATCTTGGGCTTAGGATTTAATCTAGGACGCAGGCTTTTGAGAGTTCTTCGCTCAGGGGTTAGGACTCCGGGCTTCTCTGCAGGATCTCACGCAACCTCCAGACCCAAACCCTGCAAGGCTTGTCGGGCTTGGGTACTACAAGGGAGGTTTGGAGATACGCATGGTGAACAAGCATTTCACTTGGGCTTTTGGAGGTCTGAGGCCTTCATGAACTCCCTGTCTTAGTAGAGCTAGATGAATGGGATATAGGGGCTGTGACAAGGGATTTGAGAAGGACCACATCCGCTCCTTCATTGCTGACTTACCAGCAGAAACCGAGACCTTCTAGTATGGTTTCGATGCACTTTTCCATCTGCTAATCCCGTCATACGAATATTAAACACTCCCACCCCCCAACCCCCAGACCCCACCCCTAATACCCTAATATCAAATATCCCCAATGCCTCTGATGGGAAATATCTAATTAATATTCGCGCTGGGAGCATGTTTAGTTTCAGCCCTCAACCCCTGAACCCCAAATAATACAGTAGTTTCCATTTGCTTTGTCAATCCCCGATCTACCCCTATATTACTATGAACCCTTTTAGGTGGAAAAGGCTTGGATTTCCTGCTGAAGCTGCCCGTGCGGGTCCTTGGGCACCACCCTGTCAAGATACCACCCAAGCAGTGTATACCTTGGTAGCGGTCCAAGGCTTCATTCCCTTCCCCAATGCGTTGGCATGTGTAAGTCCAAGCTCTCTACTGTAGAAGCCTAAATCATGACCAAAATCATTTTGAGGTCTGCTTGAGGTACCCCATACTAGTATTATGCAAGGAACCTCGACTAGAATCATAGTACTGGCAAGTTATTTAACCTAAACCCTAAACCCCCCAAAACCCTAAGCACCTACAGTACTGAGGCGCGCTTGTATGGAGAGTATGGGCCTTCAACGCCGTCAGGTTCATGTGTGGCTCTCAGGCGCTTCCTCTGTGACAGTGCCACATGTCAAAACCTCATCAACATAGCATCTTTCTTGTGTAGCCTAAACCCTAAACCCTCCACAAATGTAGCATGCTTTGGGATACGTGAAGGGAATCTGGTGTGAAGACTTCACGGGAAGCCATCGTTGCGGAAATGTTTTGCGACAAGCAGTCTGCGGATGACCATATATGGGCTCCCGTCTTCGATGGGAAGTGCAAGAAGCGATTTCATTTTCTGGAAAAGGCCAACACATCCAAAATCGTACCCCAGGCTGCTATATATATAACGTAATGATATAAGCCACCGCTGCATATTGAGCTCACTGAAGCCACCTACCATAACTCACCGGCCATGTGGCAAGACGATGTCCAAGCACATCATGCCCAGCACAGATGCAAAGGATGAGTTTGCCACCTGGCTACAGCTTCTAGGGTTTAGGGTTTAGGGCTTGGGGTTTAGCGCTTAGGGTGGAATTTTGACCTGGTGAAGGGTTCAGTGTTGAGGGTACATATGTACCATTACTTGAGGGTCAGAGATTGTTATACGGATTCAAATGCCAACTATCCCGCAAGTACCTTCTGATAAGGTCGTGCTAAATCACCTGAGGATCATGCAATTCGCATTAAGAGACTCCGAGGACAAATCATGAGCTCTAATTCTTCTCAGAACTCACATGCATGCTTGATGTTTCAGGTGTTGGATTAAGGGCCGTGGCTTGTTGGCCACAGTAGCCAATGTTCACAATGATTCCGTTCGTCTGGGTCACAAGCTAAAAGCCCACTCATTAAACCCCAGCGTCAAACCTCTGCTAACAAATCTTCCATTGTCGAAACTCCTAGTATCCCCCTTAATAGCGGCTACAATAGTTCCCTACATAATCCCCTAAATAACCCCTTTTAACGAATTTTACTCTAGCTCACATGAGGAAAGATTTTGTCTCAGAGGAGCAGCCGGTTTGAGCCACAAGCCTAGCACATCTCGGGTATAGGCTTCGGGGTATGCATGCAAGACTTTGCTACGTGGCCGGTAGGAGGGTATATGGAGGATATGGCAAAGAGGAAAGCAACCCCACAGCATTCCTGATCCAAATCCTTGTACAAATACCTTTCACGTTCACTCTGCGTTCTCCTGCTCCCGAAATGCCAAAAGCAGTGCCATCGATGATTTTGGCATAGTTGTCTGCCGAAGTGGATAAAAGAAATGTTACACCAACCGTCAACCCGCAACCTTCAATCATCAACCCTAAACCCCAAACTAGGCCTGCATCAATATGTTGCCCCACTTGGCCCCGACGCGAGCGGCTTCAAACTTAGCAAGGACCTAGGCTGCCCTCACTCAGTGTCTATAGTTTCGGGTTCAGGTCAGTGGTGCTGGTTCAGGGTTTAGGATTTAGAGGGTGAGAGGTTTAGGGACCAGTTCATTGTCTTGGGGCTCTAGAATGTAAGGCATAGTCCGGAAGGAACGCTGAGGGTGTAGGTCCAAGGCCTCCACTTCGGATTTGGGGCTTGGGATGTGGCTTGAGTAAGGCTTCTCCAGTGGCCCTCAAATTGTTCCACCAAACAATAAACCCTAAACCATACATCCTACATCCTAAAACCCAACATCAGACGTTGAACTGAACATTTCTGGGGGTCATGGCGGATTCCGCCAAGGTCAGGGCTGTTGCTTTAGGGCGTAGGCTTTGCATCAAGGTCTTGTAGCTGTTGCCAACTTCTTTTTTTTGGGGGGGGGAGGGGGGGGGGCTTTTCAATGTGGTCCAGATCTAATGCGCAATTTTGCAGGGGTGTGGCCCATGGTTCAGCACTGACTGAGTTCAAGCAAATCTGCTTGGCTCTCAAAGCTTAACGGATCCAGGACAAACCATTGCACTCTTGCAGCAAACACATACGGCCCTTTAGAACTTCAACCCAGGCTTTTGCTAGGCTTAGTACTCTCCTCCCCCTAATATTAACCCCCCAATCCCACTAGTTTTCTTAATAGTACATATGCCCAATACATGACAATATACCACAATCGGAATATATCTAGTATTAGGGGTGGTGGGGGTGCTTAATATTAGGAGGAGGGGATTACGCGGTTCAGGGTTGAGGCGGGGTACGGTTTAAGCATCTGGGAGAGGTTTGGAGTTCGGGAATCCCTAAACCATAGGAACAAAACACAGTAGAATTTACGGTAGATTATATAGGCTCTTATCACCCAGAGAGGAATAAGGGGCTTAAGGATAATCTACTGTAAATTCTACTGCGAACAATTTTGTTGACTAAACCCGAAACCCTTAACCCAAACTTAACACACCAGGCCCTGTGAGCACAGCGGCGTTGCCGAGCAAAAAGACGACAGGCTATTATCCAAAAAACTCTTCCCTCAAACAGCATTATGGCATAAATGTAAAGCCTAAATGAGGACTTCTTTTCTCCACATACTTTATGAACCATACATAACCATAGCATTATACCCAAGAACACTGTTTTTCCGCTTTCTGCATCCTTAGCCTTAGCCTTTGCCTTGCCAGGGTACCGCGAGACCTGTGCAGAAGGCGGCATTCGGCATGAACATGAGCCTCAGCTGCTATTGGGAGATGCCCGAAGTACGTCTACCCTGGGGACCTTCGGAACATATGAGCTATAATCTGAACTCCGAGTATCCCCCCCCAGTAGTCCCCTCTACAATCCCCGGAAAGGAGTTTCGACTAGTATCCATAGGAGGATTATTGGGGGTTATGGGTGGCCTTTTTTTAAGGGATTCTAGAAGTATCTGGTGACATTCCAAGCTGGTTGCTTCCCTGGCCCAAAGGAAGATAGCCTTTCGAGGACAGCAGGATTCAATATACCCCCAGATTCCCAGGATGTTAAAGGCTATCCAACCCACTACCAAGGAAAGAGGCTTGGTTTGGGGTTTGGGGTTAAGGGCTTAGGAGTTGAAGGCTTGCGGCTTGGGAGTTCAGAGTTTATAGCTTAGGGTGTAAGGTTGAGGGTGGGACAACTGCCACAGACAGTCATAACCAAACTCAAGCTTGCACGGCTACCGCGCGACGAAAATTGCCAAAAGGGATAGGTGGCAGATGACGACCACCCTACAATCAACTGCTACTACAAGTCGAAATCCTAGTCCTTAATGATTCCTCAGCAGCATAGGCATGTACGCCCTCAACACGAAACCCTGAACCCTACACCCTAAATACTACAAATCTAAACCCCTAAAACCCTAGACCCCTAAACCCTAAACCCTAAACCCTAAACAATAGAAGGGTGACCCAGAACAAATACTAGGCCAGGGCTTAAATCAAGGAGTGAAGCGGCACCCCTCTGTAAAGCAGACGTCTCTTTCAAAAGATCTAGAGGATATAGGGGCATATGTAGGGTTCACTAAGGATATTTGAGGGTATACAGGGTGTAGGGCTTCCAACAATTCGGGGCCCCTTTTCGAGTGGCCCGTATAATGATAAGGATTATAACACTGGGGGTCTATAAAGGGTCTCCCTAAACCCTAAAACCCGTTTCCAGTTCATGTTCCATTTTCTTTTCCATTTATTTATAGCAGTTTCCAGTTTATTTTCCATTTTCTTTTCCATCTATATATAATAGTTTCCATGTTATTTTCCATCATCCCTTTATGACCCCAGAGGCAACCCTAAACCCCAAACCCTACTTGGGGAGCCCCCATGAAGCAAACCGGGAAACAGCACCGTGACTGTCTCAGATGGCGGACCATCACGATTCTGGGAAGAATACCTGAGTTTAGGATTTAGGGTTTACGGACCTGAAGTTAGGATTTAGGGTTTAGGGACCTGAGTTTAAGGTTTAGGGTCTAGGGACCTCATTTAGGGTTCAAGTTTAGGGACCTGAGTTTAGGGTTTAGGGTGGGTCCATGGGTACTCATAACCTACGTACAATTGTTCTTATAAGGTTAATCTTATGAATTCAACCCTAGGTAGAGGTAGGCTTGGGCTTTTGCATGTAGGGCGCTGGGTGTCAGAGTTAAGGCGATTCCTAGGATTCTCTCCAGGAACTACAGGCATTTGCTTCCTTGCGAACTTGCGCGGCTGGCTTCTTTAGCATCGGCTGAGATTGATGATCGGGATCAAACGTGTTTTCAGGACTTGAATCTTGGTGACTGGTGCAACTAAATCAGTTCAGAAAGAACCTGTTCGTCATGCATGTTTTCATACTACGCTTCGGTCCGAGCACAATACCGCCGCAGTATCTAATAGGATTAATATTAGAGGGCCGCATGTAGCTATAACTCAACTGCTACTGTGGAGTAATGCCCCACAAATACTACGGCCCATATCTTCCCTTTCCATGCTTTCAGCTGGTTCTGCCTTATGGCAACGTCTGATGATAGATGTTCCTCCTGAAATGAGGGTCACGCTCTTCCGGAAGACGTAGAATCATGACTACCCTAAACCTTTTTTTTTTCGGCGGCGTTTGATCGAAATGTCCACTGCCTAACACGCCTTAACCCCAGTGCCTGTACCTCATCCAAGTTGCACAATCCACTGGGCGAACATCACAATCATCCCAACGATGCCACCTGCGGCGCCATGAATGCAGCAGCATCTCCACATGGAAGCTTCTCCAAAAAAGATACCCTTACGGCGTATATCTGGATTACAGACGCATTGGGGTTCCCGCTTCGAGAATTCTGTAGTGATCAGTTCGAGAGAAATTCCGATATTGTTTTTTTGCCGAATCTTGCCCACCCGACACGCCTCCTATGAGCTATAGTCTAAACTCCTATTATCCCCCTTAGTAACCCCCATAAGACTTCCCTATATAATCTCCTATATAACCCCCCTTCAACCAGTTTAGACTATAGCCCATATGACAGCTTGGTGTGAAGACAACGCCCATCATTCCAGGGCCAACCAGAAAGCGATTCCGCAACGATTCCCAACAGCACCAGGAATGCAGGAATATCTGCTCCGATCCCCCTGAACGTCTGCAGCCTCAGCAAGCCTGACTATTCGTTTAATGTAGGGGCCTAAAACGGTTTTCGGGTTGTCTTATACTAGAATTGCGATATAAGCGTTATGAGGGGACAACATCGGTAGCTATTGAATGCCACCGAAACAGGATCCCAGAAAGCAAGCGAAAACCGTCCTGTGCGTGACTGATTGAAGAAGCAGTGGATGAACCAGGCCTCCGTACAGCTATCACTGGGGTCTAAATAAGCAAATTCAATGGGGAGTTGGGATGGTCTAGCGTATGACTAGATAGGACAATACGTGAAATCAGTTAGGCCACTAAAGTATGATAGTCAAGATGTATATCTAGCAATATCTAGCTGGATGAGGTCCTTTGCTGTCGCCCTCCGTACCCCGAAGAGTGGAGTAGAAATTGGGTAACCAAACATATCGCTAAGACCAAATGAAGGTGGGGGCTCTTGGTATCTCACCCATTTGATATGGGGGTTTCCCACAATTACGGGTACCTTTTTGGGGGTCCCCATAATAAGGACTATAGTATTTGGGGGTCTATATTGGGGTCCCCTTAATTTGGGAAACTACCATATGAACCGAAAAAGGCTTCGTGGTTTTCATGCACACAACCTAATATGCGATGGGTGTATGGTGTCCCTGCTACCTAGTCCTACTGGGGCTTAGCTAAGAAAATATGTTTTTTTTGAAAGGTTTAGGGTTTAGGGCTGTTTATTCCCTATATAATATACTCCCTTATTCCCTGCTAACTCCCAGAGAGTAATGTTGATGGAGAAATTCCTGCACCCTCCACAAGTTCCCCAGCTGCCATAAAACACCGGCAGCAGTTTAGGGGCCCTGCTGGCTTGCAAGATCCAAGTTCGGGCTTAGGGTGCAGAGTTAGGGTTCAGGCTTTAGGGTTTTGGATATGAGTGGAAGATGAAATGGAAACTGTGATTATAGAAGGGGTTTACAGGGTTAATATGAAAATCCTGCACGACCGTAGTGTACTGGAATACCACAATATCAACCATACGTGGCGCTGCCAACCCCTGTCTAAAGCCAGTTTCGATTTCATGTTCCACGGTCCTTTCCTATTTTCCAATTCCTTTCTGTTTGATTCTCCAGTTTCTGCAAACTGAAGGCAAACAATCTTGCAACGCAGACATGGTGCTATCCAAATCAGAGTAATTACCCTGTCTGGCCTTCAAGCTACTTTGGAGGTTTCCAAAAACAACGCAGGTTCTTTGAAGAGTCCCCCCATAATGAGGGTTATGATAATATTTAGGACCCAGAGTAACACGAGAAGGGGCCCTATAAATCATAACAACAGTGTCCGTTTGGTTACATGGAGTTCCCCGTCAGTTCGGGAAGGGTAAGACTCTGGCAGTTTCGATTTAATTTTTTGAGCCTAGGGCGGTTTCTAACCAGGGCGGTAACCCTACCTATAGGGTAGTTTCCCAAAATAGGGGGACCCCAATACGGACCCTAATATACTATAATCCTTATTAACTATAATCCTTATTATGGGGACGCCCAAAAGGGTACCCCTAATGTTGGGAAACTCCCATAGCGACCCATGAACCTCCAAGCGCACCCCAAACGCAAAGCTAAGCCCTCCCTAGACTCTGAACCCCAAGCCCCCTGCCTACAAGTGTCAACCTCCCATTCAAGCACACCATGCACCCTAAGCCCTAAGCCCTAAACCCTCGAGCCCAGGATAAATAGAAATTGTAGAGGGTCAAGCCCAGGATAAGTAGAAATTGTATAGCGTCATAAACAACCGAAAGCCAAAAAACGCTAAAAACCCGCCCAAAACGCCGGGCACGAACCCCATACAATTTCTATGAACCCTAAACACAAAGTGCCAGGGCACAAAGGCCAGGAAGGACATGCACCAAAGCCAGAAGAAGGCGAAAATCAGAGACCCGTCGGAAACGGGAAAAACCTGGGCTTCTGAGGGGGGTTTAGGTAAGCAGCTAGGGTTTAGGTTTAAAGGTTTAAGTTTTAGGGCTCAGGCAGGGTTAAAGAGCTTCAGGTATTAGGTTTACGGGTTTATGGGAGTAGGGTTTAGGGTTTGAAGGAATGTAATTTAGCTTCGTGGTCCTTCGCAGGCCCCCAGAATGTCAAAAGATTGCCGCTTGCTGGGGTTTCTCAAAACAATCCTCCTGCCATGTGGGCCTGCACATTACAGACCCGACACAACTCCAAATCGTAAAATCTAACCCTTAAATCGTTTGAATCCGACCCTCGAGCGCTCCACACGCCGGAAACCACGAAACGTCTTGACGGGCTACAAGCCCTCCAGGGCCCGCTCCCCTGCCATACCCTTCACCAAACAAACTTTCAACCCTACAGAGCTTTAGGGTTCAGGGTTTCCAGAAAAGCCTGTCGAAATGGGGCTATATGTTTAGAGGGAAAATGGAATGGCACGGAATCCCTCTACAAGTTCCATCCGCGAATAAGATAACACACCCTCACACCGTGTAAGAGGCTTAAAAAGAGGGGCTCGCATTCAATATCAGGGGGCCTTGGGGATGTTTTCCATGTTCAGGGCAGGAGATTATGTGAGCCATAGTCTAAACTCCTAGTATCCCCCTTAATGACCCCTATATAATCCCCTATATTACCCCCCTTTAGAAAGTTTAGACTATAGCTCACGTGTGGGGATGTTATGAAAGTCTCCAGGCTTTCCTCTGCTCCAACCAGACATTTCACTCCTCTAGGGCCCTTTACCAGGTCTCTTGTGGAGGATCCCCCTACTAGTAGTGGGCAATTTCTTAAGAAGCCTAAAGGATGATAATATGCCTTGAAGATCCTCCCGAAAAGGTCTAGGGTTTAGTATTGGGGTTTAGGGTTTGGGGTTTAGGGTTTAGGCTGTAGGGTGTAGGGCTGGGTAGATAGGACAGCAGGCATTTGTTTTTCCCTCATTTGGGGATTGCATGTTTAATCGCGGGAGGTGTCGAAAATGGAGGAAACCTGCATACGTACGGAGGAGCTTTGAATACCGGAGTTTCTCAAAATGGGGGGCCCTTAGAGACCCCTCGGAGTATATGGGGAATATATTACATGATTTCGCAAAAACCGCGGGAGTCACCCTCAGAAGTGTATCCATATAAGGTACATCGATGGGGTGTGTTGAGAAACTTCATTCTGTCTGTAAATTTTGCGGCCAGATGCCTGTGTCCAAAAATCAACTTCCAATTCTCAAGGCCATGTTTCATGTTTCACACTTACCGTCTTTTTGGTATGGGGAACATTTTTCTGCTGAAGCCACCGGACGCAACCCTCCCTTTTGGTGGAGAGCACATGCGCTCTAGTCTAAACTCCTAGCAACCCCTATAATACTGCTTAGCCTTGTTGAGACATAGCCACGTAGAAGGAGGCCACTATGGCGAAGATTGCACAAAGGAAGGCAAAGATGATGCCGTAGGTCAAATACCAGGAACCTGGCGCCAAGGTTTGGGGCTTCGGGATTAGGGATTAGGGTTTAGGGATTAGGGGTTAGGGTTTAGGGCTTAGGGTTTTGGGTATGGGGTGTTGGGTCTAGGATGGTCTAGGGCTTTTTGTGCTTGTGAACTTAGGTTGTAGTTCCTGTGGGAGTTTCTGTTTTGATCAGACGAGGACTTGCTGGCAGGTAGTCCTCACCTTACTTC
Organism: Symbiodinium pilosum; assembly: GCA_905231905.1. Lineage (NCBI taxonomy): Eukaryota > Dinophyceae > Suessiales > Symbiodiniaceae > Symbiodinium > Symbiodinium pilosum. The sequence continues at coordinate 9,656 of CAJNIZ010042651.1, read as the reverse complement.
TACATAAAAGCTTGACCAATGGCAACATGCTTTTTTGCGCAGATGGAGGGTCAGCACAACCCAGCACCTGGGTTTAGGATTTTGGGCTTAGGTAGCCCAACCTAGAACAATGCAACGGCCGAATGACAGCCAGGATACTACATGAGGGATCTTGATCCATGTGCTGGGAGCTTCATGAGTTCTGTCTTTCAACCAAGCTTCCAGAAACGTTTGCAGCCAGGAAAGAAACCGGAGCCCAAAATCCAGAAGCGAGTTTCTCAAATCAGGCGGCCCTGAAGACCCAAGGGGTAAACAGGAAGTATATAGTCCCTCTTCAGTAGATAGAATATGGCTTTGGGTATATTATAATAAGATCCCCATATACCCCATATTCTATCTACTTAAGGGGGACTATAGGTGGATTTTGGGCGTACACATTGCGATATTACTAAGGCCTTTTTGGGAAACTCCCAAATCCTGGATTCCGCAAAACTCTCAAACTAAAACTGGGCGCGCCCTGACCACACCTTACCAAAGGGGACATGTATGAAACACCTGCCATGAAATCCCTCAATGCACCGCGTTGAGGGAAAACATGTTTTGCTGCAAAAGTCTGCTATGAAATATCTGCCCGGTGTTCTTCGCAATACAACATCTGAACTTTCCCAAACTGGAGGGTACCCTTTAAAGGGACAATTCGGAATATACACGGATAAGGCTGCCAAAAGAAAAACTTGCTAAGAATCCCTATGATAAGGTTTATAGTGCTTGGGAGCCTTTATTGGGGTACCCCTATTTAGGGAAACTGCCATCTAGACTGCAACCCATAGACGGTAAGTCACATGACGATCAGTTCCTCTACATGGAAGCTGATCAACGTCATCCCCATACCGTCCCTGCGTTAACGCGTACGCTTGATGGGACCATCGCCCGTGCAGGGTCTGGGGTTAGAGTTTTGGGTAAGCTTCTGCCCAACAGTGCTCGTAAAGCTTTTGTGGAAATAACAACACTTGTTGTAGAACAAAACCATCTGACCTAGAGCCTAAACTCTCCTAGTATCCCCCTTAGTAACCCCTGTAGTAGACCCTTGGTGGTCCACTATATACTCCCCTATATAAGCCCCTGTATGCAGTTTGGACTATAGATCATGCCTGTTGTGCTGCTTCTTGCTTCAATGATGTTTGTCCTCATCATCCTTGTGATCCCTGTAACCCTTCCAACTCCTATCGCGATTATCACCCTAGCACGCCGCAAGCGCGGAACCCCAAACCCTGAAGCCTGCGTGTTAATCAAACACTAAGCTCTGAATGCTAAACCTGACCCCCCAATCCTGAACCCTAAACCCTAAACCCTAAACCCTGAACCCTAAACCCTAAACCGAAGCCAGGCAGCTGATGATGGCGGAGCTTCCCACGCCGAGCATACGGAGGCTTTCCCGAACCTTTGTCTCTTTCTCGGAGATCAACTCATTCAGGACCTGAAGAATGCACTTAAGGTTGGGGTTTGAGCTTTTGAGAAGCCCCCTTTTCTTGAGAAGAAACATTGCCTGTATCATGCCAACACCAGATCTTAGGAATTCTCATTGGTACCACGATCAGTATGCCTGGTGCTTTGCGACACGAGAAAGCAATGAAAGTATGGGGAGTGTTCGTCTCAAGAGGGGGCTAGTCGAGGGGCATAAAGGGTCATTTCCCAAAACAGGGGGACCCCAATATAGATCCCCGAACACGATACTGCTTACTATTGAGATCTCCAAATGGGTACCCCTCATTTTCAGAAACCCCTTATTTAGGACCTAGAGTACACAACACGTGCCCTAAACCCTGAAACTGAAACCCCAAACCCTAAACCCTAATCCTGGAACCCTACCTGAGATTTCATGGGTGGCTACAACTGCAGTCTAGGTAAACGAGCAAAAACAAACGCAGCTAGTTCTTGCACTGCCGGGGGTACTTCCGTGGATACTCAATTCGGGTTTAGGGTTAGGGTTAGCGAAACTACAATAGCTACTAAAGTCCTGCATGAGCCTAAGTACCGTATACATCTGGAATCATGGATCATGGTATTACAGCATAAGGTCATGCAGGATGTTTCGAATCAACAATCGTCTCACAGAAGTCTCAAGTCTAAACTCCACACACACTAGAGAAAACCTCAGCAGAAACCTAGGCTACCAGCTGGCGACACGTATGCCGCTCAGGTCTCACTAGGTGGGCATAAACTTTGAATACTCGTTGGCTCTTCGGTTGTATGCCTACGGCTTTGGCTCTGTGGTTATCCTACTTGTAACACCAGGAATACTAGCGTACTGCCCCCTGCCCAACAATAGTCTTGAACAGGGCTGCAGGAGAAGCTTCATGTATCTGCAATATAAAATTCTACAAATGAAGGGGCTGAAACCATGGGCCCCTAGCATGGGACCCTGAGATCCTTATATACCTACTATCTACCCTATATGTACCCGTAAATTAGGGGCCCATACTTTTAGAACAAAGGTAGCTCCAGATTCCTAGACTAGGTGCTGTCGCTTCCACTGTGAATAAGTGCAGACAACATTCTAGTGTAGAAACCTAAATGCTACCGGGTTTAGGGTTTAGCGTTGCCGAAAGGGGGTCATGTCGATATATGGTAAATGCTTGGGGCCCGAAGGGGTTCTCATATACTTACTTTAAGGTCCAAACTTATACCATATAGCTACACGAACCCTTTGAGCTACTACCAGCCTGAATCCCTTTCAGTTCTTTGAAAACTACAACTTAATTCGAAGACTCTGTTCGCATCCTCCGGGCCCCTACGTACACAATCCCTATCAATCCCTGAGTAACCCCCGCTTCCGCTTCACTTTGCATGTACTTTGCCATTTGATTCTCCACTAGTCTAGTTATGTAGGACCCTAGACCCTAACCCTAAATCCTGAAACCGAAACCTTTCTAGGACCTAGCCAATAGGATAGATATGGGTTATCAGCAGGCAGGCTAACCCCCAACAAGGGGACTCGTAAACCCAGAGAGAAACTGCTTACTAAGCGCCCTGAATCAACTGAACCTTCAAGTAATCTCTAAACCCTATAGGCCTCTACATTACCCCTTCTAAGCCCCTGCATTAAAGGTCAGCAAGGTTGGGAGGCCCATGTTGCTGCTGTACCCTTATGACGGCTATAAACGAACAATCTTGGTACTTCTTTTTAGGTTGGGCCCCCACCCACGAATAATGACCACAAAAGGTAATGGTAACTCTATTAGGGTTCTTATATATTCCTAGTATACCACGATTAGTGGGTGGCGGCCCAACCCAAACGTCTTTATGCTTGCACACCTGCCCTCAGCGTATGGCAAACCGCGCCCCTCAACAGGTTGGGGATGCAATTATCTCCAAGGGCGATTACGCAGTGAGTCCTAAACCTCAACTTGCTCATTGCTAGTAGGGAATCGAGGAATAAATCCTTTGAAAGGCCCTGGTAGCTTCCATTTAATTTTCCATACGGATCCGCAGGTCGAGAATTTCATCTTGCAAGTATATAAGCTTGCTGCTACCTGGGTAGGTATAGGGTTTAGGGTTTAGGGGGTATGTTACTAAACATCTCGGGTTCAAAGCCCTGAAATGTTGAACTACAAGAGCCCTCGAAGTCGCGCCCAAAATGCCATGTGCTCGCCATCAAATCCGGAAACACACGCAAATTCCGGAAATTCATGATGGCTGCCCTAAACCTCTAAACCTCTAAACCTCTAAACCCTAAACCCTTTACCCTAAACCCTAAACCCTAAACCCCAAGATCCACCATGCCTTCTTCTGAGTGTAGAGGAAGGCCACAATGAAGACCAAGGGGAAAGCAAGTGCAATGAGCTCCTTGAAGCCAAGCGCAGTATGGGGGTTGCTGTTAAGGAACTTAAATTAAGGGTTTAGGGTTTATCGCCCTATAATGGAGAATCAAATGGAAAAGAAAATGGAAAATGAAATGGAAACTGGGGGAAGATAGGGATTTAGGGAACTTAAATTAAGTTACTACATTGGGGAAACCCTATTATTTACTATATATATTCCCATTATGGTAACTTAATTTAAGTTCCTTAACAGCAACCCAGTATGGGAGCTTCAACAAGCGGAGCTGGCAACCCTCATGATTGTGATAAGGACCTCACCCTAAACCCTAAAGAGGGACTCCAGAACCACATCTGCCGGGAGTCTATATACCAAATAAGGTTGAAAATGCTTTGAGCATGCAGAGCCTTGCAACATGGCGGAGTCAATAGAATGAGGTTCTGCGGCAGAACCCTAAACCCTAAACCCTAAACCCTAAACCCTTAACCCTCAACCGTCCGGCAGGTGCTTCAGCGTTGAGTGCCAGCTACCAGAGCGGATTCAGTTCCAGGGGTGTACTCGGAGCTTCATGGGTGCTCGTAAATAATAACAATAATAACAACAACAATAATAATAATAACAACAATAATCAGAATAACAATAATAATATGAATAATAACAATAATAATAACAACAATAACAATAATAATAACAATAATAACAATACTAATAATAACAATAATAATAGTAATAATGCGCTAACATACCCCAAATAAGATCTAACCAACAATACTTCTGCCTGTCCTTCTCACAACCAAGTTGTAATCGGCCATGGAACCCCAAGTACCATCCTTAATCGTAACCCCAACCCCCAACCCTGAACCCCATCAGGAGGGAACCACCCTTCCGCTACTTTACTTAGGCAGATTCCTAGTCCTACGGTTTCGGGTAGATTCCTCGTGGAGCCCGAAATGGAATGAAGGACCCCGGGAAACGAGTTGAAAACTCAGGGGATTCTTACAGGGGCTGTCCTATGTGGAGTCCCCTGAAATATGCCTGATTCACAGCCTATCCCGGCGTTTGTGCAAACAAGTCACGTAGAAGCCATCCTGCGCGTATATTTGGAGCGTCAGTGCTTCATGAGCAGCTTAATGCAATGTACGCGAGGTTTGGCGGCTGAGTGCTAGGTATGCCTGGTTTAGCGCTGAAAGTTTCGGATTTTATTGCTTTAGGGTTGAAACTGTGTGGCTAGATTGTAACTCTGCTTGCGAAGTCATCTTGATCTTCCAATCCCCTATCCTCACGCGTCAGGAAGCTGATCAGGCACCACTTTTAAACTTTATGGCCCGGATCCAAGAGTTTCAGGTGTCAGTCCATTTCACGCAGCATGCATTTTGGGTTCTCGAAACCCCCAAAGAACCTGAAACCTGCGAGGCCCCTGGAGGCCCCTGTGGAGGCTGGAGGCCCCTGGAGGCCCCTGGAGGCCCCTGGAGACTCCAATTGGAGGCCCTGCTGGAGCCCCTGAGGCCGCTAAAAGCGCCTGGAAATCCCCTCACATGCCTGAAGCTGAGTAACCTCTACAGACCCTACTTTATACTATGGCTTACAATATATACTATGTCTTATTTATGGGTTTCGCGTTTTGGGTACACTTAATTGGGATTTGCGGTGGATTATGACAAGAGCACTTTTGCGAGATACGAGGAGTTTTAGC
>CAJNIZ010042650.1:28134-54840 GCA_905231905.1 Symbiodinium pilosum | reverse complement strand
TACTATAGTATTAATGGTATTTTGGCCCTAAAACCCTATTATTTGGGTCCTTGGACCCTTATATAACCCCTATATATCCCCCTAGAACCCCTTTAAAGGGACCCTATTATTTGGGTCCTTGGACCTTTAGGGTTTTTTGGGGGGAGCACTGAAGGCTCCAAGTCTCCAGGTTGCCAGCTGGTCTTTGTGAATGCCCAGTAGGGTTTAGGGTTTAGAGTTTAGGGTTTAGGGTTTAGAGTTGGGTTTAGGGTTTAGAGTTTAGGGTTTAGGGTTTGGGGTTTCAGGTGGTCCAAGGATCCGGTTTTCAGCCAAGCCTGTATAACCCCTATAAACCCTTATATAATCCCTATATAACCCCAATATCCCAATATAACTCAATAAAATCCACCCTAAACCCCAAATTTGAAACCCAAAACCTTGAACCTTAAACCCCAAACCCTAAAATCCAAAGCAAAAGCCTAAATGTATGTAAAACAAGGGCGTGGGAGCGGCTTGAAGTCCGTCTGACCAGCCGATTTGCGTCCGATGATGGCTTGTTGGGGTTGCTGGAAGTTCCCTGAAAGCAGCTTTTCCGTTTCTTGTATCCCCTAAGGGTCCAAGTACCTAATAATCATATACTTACCCCAAACCTATATTGTAGTTACTATTACCTTAAACCCAAGTACCTACATATTGGGTACTTGGACCCTTAGGGATCTATAATCCTAAGAACCAGCTGAAGCTGTTATCTCTTCCTGGTGTCCAGGTTGTTCCCTTGCATTTTGGGAGTCGAAACAAACTAGGCGAGTTTGCTTCAACCTGACTCCAAGCGAGAGATTAAATGAGCTGTAGTCTAAACTTCTAAGAGGGGGATATATAGGGGACTATATGGGGTTCCTACTATAGGGCTGATTGAGGGGGATCTTAGGAGTTTCGACTGTAGCTCAAATGGCAAACTGAACCCGATTCAATCCCCAAGGACTAAACTCAAATTTGATTTTGCTTCAGCTGTACGAGGCCGGCAGTATCTTCAAATGAGCAGTATTTTACTTGGGGATACTATGGTACCCAATATAGAGTAAGATTATATCTTCCTTTTGGGTAGAGTATTTAAGATAAGGAATATAATCTTACTGGGTTTAACCACCAAAAAAAACTACCAAATGAAGGTCCTCTCAACATCCCCAAGTTGGAGTCACTCCGCCAAAAGCTTGGACCCTTAGGGTGGCTGCAAAGTGGTTGCTGCAGGAAGTCCGACAAGGGAGCTCTGGGTTCCACTGACGTGGAGTGCTACGCTGCTGGGATTTGACTTTCAAGACTTGGGGCTGTTTACTTACTGGTTGTTGGTAGGGAATAAGGGCACAAAATCCCTATATATATATATATATCTATAGATTCCCTGTGTAGTATATTCCCTTATTCCCTTGCTAAACCCTAAACCCCCAGTGAGATTTAGGACTTTGGATTCAGAGCTTGGAATAGGTTCAGGCAGTATGACAAGCTTGGCTTATGACGTGGGCAGTCCTCAAAAAGGAGGGGCCCTTTCTGCAGCCCATTTTGTGGGGTGTAGGGTTTCTTGGTTTAGGGTGGGGATATTATTCTGGGAGGAAGTAAGGGAGATCCCTGCTGATTCATATGCATCTGTCTGCAAGGGGATTACACGCAGAGTATAAGTTCGAGACGTACTAACATTAACATCGCGGTTGGGGCGTCAGCTCTTCACCCAAGCCCCAAACCTTGAGCAAACAAACCTAAACCTACCTTGCCGCCAAGAAACTGACGGGTTTAGGGTTTAGGGTCTAGGGTTTAGGGTTTAGGGTTTAGGGTTTGAAAACAACTCCAAAATCAACAAAACACACAGCTCTACAACGACAGCCCTACACCCCAACGCAGTATAACACTTTTTTTCGGTACCCGAACAGGGACCCATGGAGTTTGGGAAGAGCCGATTTGGAGTCCAGTTTAGGGTTTAGTTTTGGGTTCCCCGCCCAGGATCCAAAGCTCTGCTCGGACCGGCTGCTTTTGCCTTGAAAGTTTTTAGTGACACGTTTCAGGGTTTGCAGGGATAGGGTTGAAAATGAGCTCTAAGTCTTATTGCACTGAATGCCTATGTAATCTCGATAGAGCCATCGGAATTGATTTTACGGGGCCCCAAAAATCCTACAGGGTTAAGGGTTCTAAGGGAGTGGTGTGTCTAGTTTTCCGAAAGTCTGGAACAACACTTTCGCAGCCCCATATGAGCTGTAGTCTAAACTCCTAGTATCCCCCTTAATAACCCCTATAGTAGTCCCCTATATAATCCCCTATATAGCCCCCCCTTTAAGGAGTTTAGACTACAGCTCATATATGAGGTGCCGCATTAAAAGGGCTGCCTGTAAGCATCTGATAAGTTCGGAACAGTCAGGATTTTGGGTTTAGGATTTTAGGGTTTTAGAGTTTTAGGGTTTAGGGTTTAGGGTTTTATGGCTTTAGGGTTTTAGAGTTTTAGGGTTTAGGGTTTGGGGGTTTAGGGTTGCCTGTAGCCCCTCTTCATGAAGCTAGACTATTGGGGCTATACTTGGATAATGGAAAAGAAAATGGAAACCACTGTTTGGGGCTTATAAGGTATAGGGTAGTGGTCGAAACTTTACAGGCCTGAAGCCAATTTCACGGGGTTCGGCAGACGTGATATTTTTGTGGAGCTGTACACTGGTTGTGGGTTTTCAAACCACCTTCCCCAGATACTGCCTCCTCAAGGTTTCCCGGCAATTAGATTTATTCAGGGTTACTTAAGGCTACCTGAGAGCTCAGGATTAATGGGTTTCAGGTGTACGTTGTAGGGTTTAGGGTTTAGGGTTCCGCAAGAGGCAGTGCCTTTGCAGTTCAGAACCGGGAATTCGGCTTTACTGAGTCGATCAGCGGGTGTACTGCTTACTGTGAAGGTCTCAACAACTGCCGACATCATGTTGAGCTGTGTTTGAGGTACCCTATAAGGGTTTAGGGTGTAGGGTTTAGGGTTTAACGTTTAGGGATCCCCACAAGCCCCTATAAAGCCAGGTTCCATGTCGTTTTCCTTTTCTTTTCTTTTTGTTAATCCGGTGTTAATCCAGCATTTCAGCTCTAACCCCTCAAGCCTCTGTATCCCATATAATGACCCCTTAATAGGACAATGAAATTTGTAATTATCTAGGCCTCTACATGAAGCTGCCGTACTGTTGATACTCAAAGTCCTGCATGACCTTATACGATTGTACCATAAGACCCTAGATGTGGGCTACTTCGGGTCATGCAGGCAACCCCAAAGCCTTTCTAGAATCCACCGTAGGACTCTAACCTGTGCTCGTGGCTAAGTCGGCAGCGGCTCGCAGGGTGTGCTTTACTTAGTCGAAGTCAGCAGCTGGCTACACAAAGCATGTAAGCAGTTACTTCTTGGGTGTTGATAGGGAATAAGGGTGTATATATATATATACATATTATATTCTACAGTATATATATATACACATATTATATTCAGCAGGGATGGTCTAGGGACTAGGGATTATATTCCCAGATCCCTACTCTTGGCCCCAGTAAGGCCATATTGTCCTTCTGGCCCTGGAACTTTGTCCTTGGTTCTCCAAACCAGGGGGCTTTCCAAGATAATCCCAATAGAATTTAGGTGGACCCCACACCCAGTAATAGTGACTATATGGATGATAAGGATTATATTAGGGTCCTCTTATATTCCTACTATACGACTCTTACAGGGTGGGGGGGGGGTCCTCCTAAAATAGAATCCATCAAACAAAACAACGGAGACACCATTCTTGGCTTTTAAGCCGTGTATATGTGCGGGGTTTGTTCGGGCCCCGCCCCCTTCTCAGAAACCACCAGTGGAGTAGGAGTACTGCTGTGCCGATGACAAGAAGACCCTCATGCCCAATGCGGCCGCCCTCCCAGTTTTGCAGAGATAAGGGTTAGGATTCAGAGTTGCCACAAATACCACATTTTCCCAAGAGATGGGCATTTGTGGCGTTTCGGTTTTTCAAAAGGAGTCATTGGATTTAGGGTGTAGTTAGGGTCAATGTCTCTCTACGGCAAAGGGGCAGATGGACCTCTGAATTTCTGGATTTGCTGGCAAGGAACTTGAAGCATTTTATACACCATGATATGCATAGGCAGCAAAGAAAATGGTTTCGTAGTTCTACTATTTCAGCTTAAGCCTGGATCCCTGGGAGAATCTCAACAATAGATCACCCATAGATACCCATAAGGACCACATGATCCTTTTGTTATATAGTTTCCTATACGGGTTCTATGGATCTCCTTTGGAAGTCTGGAAGCTACCTATGAGCAACCCAGATAGCAGTAGCATGTCAGATTAGAAAGCCGCTCAAACAGACGCCTACTGCTTAGTACTTGGTCTAAGGTTAAAAGTATGGGCCCCAAAACCCCTGAACCCTAAACCCTAAATATGGGCCCGTAGGCCAGGGGGTTTCTATTGAACCTTACAGGGTACATATAGGCATATAGTAGGTATGTGAGGAACCCAGGTTGAGGGCCCATACTCGGGGCCCAGGGTTTCAATCTTAGACTTGGAGGGCCAAGGGGACGTAGCAAGTGGGTTCGTAATGGGGAAAACGAAGGTCATTCTGATTTGGCTTACACAGGTTGTTACGCATACTTCGTCCCCTGATCCAAAATCCTGAATACTAATACTGTTGTAGTTTCCGTTTTCTTTTCCATTACTTGCTAAGGTGCCCTGACCAGCAAGTAGGGGCTTCCTGGCTACATTGCCCTACTAAACCCTAAACCCTAAACCCTAAACCGCCCTACTATCCCTGACCTGTTCAACTGGTTTATGCAGTACCCCACCGCCAACAAACACGGAAGCTGATCTGACCCTTGGCAGGGTAGTCTTTGTACGGCCGTTTTGGGCTTCATGCGAGTTTGGGGGCCCGAAAATCCTAAACCCTCAAACCCCTAAACCCTCAAACCCCTAAACCCTTAAAACCTTAAACCCTCAACCTTTAAACCCTTAAACCCCTAAACCCTTAAACCCCTAAACCCCAAACCCCTCAAACCCTTAAGCTTTAAGTGTAGATGGTAGTTTCCCAAAATTAGGGGACCCCAAAATAGATCCCAATATACTATAGTCCTTATTATAGGGACCCCCAAAATGGTACCCCCAATTTTGGGAAACCCCCAAGTGTAGATCCTGAACCCCCCCCCCCGATCTTCTTGAGCTGGGCCTTGCCTTGCTTCAAACAGCACTACCTTGAGGGTCCAAGGACCCAAATAACAGGGTTTTAGGGCCCAAATACCATGAATATTATGGGATTTGGGCCCTAAAACCCTATTATTTGGGTCCTTGGACCGGGCTAGGCTTTCCAAGTGCAATAGATGTTTCGGGGGGTTTGGGGTTTAGGGTTTAGGATTTAAGGGTTTAGGGATTTAAGGGTTTAGGGTTTAGGATTTCAGGGTTTAGGGATTTAGGGGTTTAGGGCTTAAGGGTTTAGGGATTTTAGGGTTTAGGGTTTAGGGTATTGGAGCATGAAAATGGGAGGATTTATGATCGAGGTCCCTCTTCTGGGTTGCTGTTAAGTTGCTATATTGGGGAAACCCCATTAATTACTACATACATACTTACATATATATATATATCTATATATACATCTATATATATACCCATTATGGTAACTTAGCTTAAGTTCCTTAACCGCAACCCAGTCTTTCTAGGCTTTGGAGTTTGGGATACTAATTAAGAACTAATGTTGCAACTTGCTAGCTTCGATCGTCTTCCATGTTTTCTCCATGTCCCTATGCCTGGCGTTCCGAAAGTGGCTTCATCACCGTTTTCGACATGTTCCGCGTGCCCAGTCTTTTTGGCAAAACCTTAAACCCTAAGCCCGACCCCGTGTCAGGATTTGGGCCCTTGGCTCCCATAAGCAAGCAAAAGGGCCCATATGGCCTTACGGCTTACAGGGCTAACCAGAGTACTGTAACGATGATAAGGACCATGATAGAGAGTACTGGTTTGGGGTTCAGGGATGCATGAACTTTAGTATCCATTCTGAACTCTAAACCTAAAACCCTAAATAGTAGTTTCCATGTTCTTTTCCATTATCCTAATATAACCCCTAGATAATTCTATATAGTATAGTAGTTTCCATATTCTTTTCCATTATTCCTATGGTAACCCCTATATAACCCGGATGCGAGGTAAAAAATCTTAGGGATGGTGAGTCCTGTTAACTGGTCCCTACCCGAACCCCAAAGTATGTGAAATAATAGCCTTTTCCCTAAGGGTCCATGTACCAAATAATTAGGTACTTGGGATTTGGGTAATAGTAATTGTAAAACAGATTTTGGGTTATTATATGATTATTGGGTACTTGGACCCTTAGGGTTTGGGTTGTGTTTTGGGGCTTGGGCTATTAGTTTACCTGCTTTTGGGTCCAGGTATAACGAAGGTCTCGGATCCTTTGAGCCGGATGGACATCACGGACTTTTTTTCTTCCACATCCTGGATGTTCCCGCTGGTACCCACAAACAAGCAGTCTAGATGGAATGGGAGAAGGGGAAAACTACGGAATCCCGCGGAGGAACCCATACCTAAGGATGTCATAAGACTTCCCGAATGTTTCACTGAGGCTTCACAAGGGTCTCCCTTGTGTATGGCCCAATAAAAAGAGCAGCACGAACAGCGCCGTGCAACCCCAGATCAAAGCATTTCTCAAATGAGTAGTATTTTATTGTGGGATACGATGGTACCCAATATAGAGTAAGATTATATCCTCCTTTGGGGGTATAGTATTTTATGTAAGGAATACTATCTTACTAGGTTTAACCGCCAAAAAGAAACGCTACTCAAATGCCCGCTGGAGAGCTCTGAGCTGGGGTACCCGACATCTTGACATTTTGCGAGACCCTTATATCAGCCATAGTCTAAACTCCTTAAAAGGGGGGAATATATGGGGGATTATATAGGGGATTACTATAGGGCTTATTAAGGGGGATACTAGGAGTTTAGACAGTAGCTCATACGTGAGTTCAAGCTCTAGTGTTGAAAGACTGACGTCTGCATGGAAGGCTCTGAAGCGAAATGCGCATCTCGGAAATACCCTTCTCGTCTGTACATCACGCCATGGACTTCAAGATATACATTTATAACCGAGATAGATCATAGCATATATCTTGAAACACAAGCAGTTTAACCAAACAGCATAAGTGTGGATCTTGGGGGGACCATACGGCTATATGAATACATATACACGCAAGGCAATATCCCCATATGCTTCTTATAACCATCTATGCAGCACCCCCTTAGAGATCGATAACCAAGGCGAAGAAGCAGGGAAGCACTGATCAGGCCGGACAATTCCAGGGGCTTTCCGAGGCTTAGGAGCCCCTTTTTAGGGTATAGGCTTAGGGGTTAGGGAGTCCTGACAAAGTTTAGACAGGATCATATTGCATTGGGGTCTATATTGGGGAACCCGAAGTATATATGGCAACCTCATCCACTATTCCGAAATTCCCTTGGTGTGGGCTTGGCAAATCCCCTACCCAGACCCCTGAAGGATCCAAAAAATGGCACCCCCGAATTGGCTGCATTACTGCATTAGGGAACCTAGGGGACTATTCAGGGGTTCCATGTTTTGGATCCTTAGGGGGTCTGGGTACTTGGACGTTTCAAATTGCCATTACCCAATTTTAAATTAAAGCTTCGGAGGTTTCAGAGATTATATTAGAACCATATTTGGCTAGATAGGGGCGAATAGGTGGGCCAACGTAAACTCTATATAACCGGTACATAATGTAATGCAAGTATTTTAGGAGAGACGAGTAAGTACTCAAGACCTTCAAGTAGACAGTCTGTGTATATGGCCTTTAATCCGCACAACATGGGGCCCCAAGGAGAACCATAGGCACCTAAATAATGGACAAGATCATGGAAGAAGAAATGGAAACTTGGTTTATATCGGGGCTTTATGGGAACGAGCATATTCTGCTTTAGATTCTTTTTAGAACAACGGTATAGGGTACTTCAAATAGACCTCAACATGATTTTGAGGTTGTCAACTATGCATGCTCCTGTATGACTCTGAATCCTAACCGAGCCTACACCCTGAACCTTTCGTTGCCTGGCAGAGCTTACCAGGAGTGCTGCATTGACAAAGAGCAGTGAGACGGAACCGTTCAAGGTGGACCGTGGGACCCGAAGCAAATAAAACCAAACCTGACCCCTAAACCCCCAAAAAAATTAGAGGTATCCCAGAACTAGGGGCACCATTTGGGGATCCCCAAATCAGGATTGTAGAGAATAATAGTATTTTGGGGTGTATGCTGGGGTCCCCCAACTTATGGGAACTAGCAATACAGCAAGGATTCTTACAGCAAAGCATTGGGTTAAGGGACCCCAAGCCCCAAGCCCTTGAACCCTAAATTAGCGCAGGTTCTTGGATTGCTTTGAGTCTTTTAAGTCCGGTCTTCGTGTAGTCGGATGTGGGCGAGCGTTCTGAAGGGAGCGCAAGCTTTGAGGAGCCTGTCCCTCGTGAAACAAAAGTTTTCTTGCAAGGTTTCAGGAATGGTGAGGTGTGCATAAAACCAGTACGACATTGTCCTTCTAAGCTTTGGTTTTTGGTGCCAAAATTCTATTCATTGTCGGGGCGAAGGGTTTTGATATGTAAGTGCAAACAGTTGTCAATGCTCTGGACATGACACACCATGAAATGGTCACGCCTTTCCAGACCCCATAAAGGATCTAAAAATGGACCCCCCCCCAATTGGCTTCAATACTACATTGGGGAACCTAGGGGATTATTAAGTCGTGCAGTTTTTTGGGTCCTATAGGGGATCTGCATTTCCATGTTGTAGTAGTTGCCGATGCTATGGTAAGACCCTATTGCTGTGATCGTAGCCAGAACCACCATCATCATCGTTGTCATCATCAGCTGCTAACCCGCCGCCGCCACCACTACCACTTCGTGTTGGGGTAGTTCCCATCAGTGTTAGACCTCACATAATGTTTCATGCCTTATCATGGCGCTTGCGCTGACGATCCTATGACTAGGTGTAATTTTGAGATTTTGGCATCTCTACACTGCGGACTATGTTACTACAGTCTTTCATGAAAAGTTGTCGGTCTTTCCAGTGTCTTTAGTGCTAACTGCAGATTCTGTTTAGAATGAAAAGTTAGTAAAAGGGCAGGAAGCCTCATTCCACCCAGCACTGTTGTCCTCCTGAAGTTGATAGTGTCTATACAGGAACTAGTACCTAAACCCCCAAAGTATGTAAAATAATAGCCCTAAACACTTAAAAACAGCCTAAAAGGCCATTATTTTACATACTTTTGGGGTCCAGATAGTGTCGCCCTTGGGCCTGTCGATGCTTGGATCCCAGATGCGGATGACTGTGTGGTATCCTTTAGGTGGACCCCCCACCCAGTAATGGTGACTATAAGGGATAATAGGGATTATATTAGGGTCCTCTTATATTCTTATTATTATACCACTATTACAGGGTGGGGGGTCCTCCTAAGGTATCCTTTGGTTGCCTCCATGTTCTTGTCTGCCGGCATGTGTAAAAGATATGAGGTCCAGGCCTTCCACGATTTTATAGCAACCTTGGCAAGAAGACGTTACGTCATTTTCGAGCTGTCGCAGGAAGGTATTTTGACAGTTCCTCTTAGTCCCCATAGGTACCCTGCAACCTGCACAGATATAAAACCCGTGAGCCAAAAGGAAGGGCAAGGCAGCATGCGACATCATGCGACATGTTCCTTAATGGAGTGCATGCTCACAGCACCCGTTTCCGGTCACAGTCTAAAGTACAATTAAGTACCTTCCATATGTGTGAACGTGCCAGCATGAAATATGCAAGACATGGGTGTGCGTACGGGAGTTGCCCACCCCTATACTCTCTGAAGGCGGTTTAACAAGAGGATGCTGATGTTGGAACTGTCTCCTGCCTGCGCGGCTCTTCGATAGTTTTTTGGTGTTGTAGCGAAGGTTATGGCAACGAAAACCCAAATCCCCAACCCGTGTTGTGGTCCCAAACCATCCCAAACCATGGTAAGCCATAATCGAAGACTCAGTAGCTATGAACTACACGGAGGGACTCATGACCCCACTTGAATCTTTTTAGGATTGGAGCTGCAGTCTCTCAAGTTTTCTGTCAGCAGAACCGTGAAGCAGTTGATTAGGCGAGCTGCGTAGACTCAGGGTTCCGCCCAGAGCAGGCTCATAAGTTTACAACCTGAGCCGACAGTTACTATAGGATTTAGGGCTTAGGGTGATTCCTGAAAGTCTGCACGCTGCAAGCACTGCACCCCGAGCTCTGAACCCTGCCACCTTCCCAACCCCACGTGCACGAAGCTACATGTGAAAGTGTTCGGCGGCTGCGTGGCCATGTCGAACTTCGGATGGAGGCTGGGGTAATTGATCCTACTGGTCCAAGTGCTCAAATTCCAGACAACGCTTGTGCTCAAAGCATCTGGAGACTCGTAGCCTCTGACAGAGTTCCGGCCATTTGGACCCAGTTGATTATCGCAAAGGGATACCTCCATAGTGCAAATTTTCTAATCATATGGAGGACCACAGCCTAGCGCGGACGCATCGGAATAGTTTTACAAATTATAGCTGTCTTGTCCTCACCGAGCTCGATAAGATGAACAACGCGGTTTAGGGTTTAGGGTTTAGGGCGGGCCAGTAAACCCTACACGTTAAAACCCCAAACCCCAAAATGCCAAATATCCAAATCAAGAGCATGCTCTAGGAACCCCTTTGGGTCCCGGTCATATACCATAAATGACCCTAAACTCTATACCTGGACCTGTAGGGGAACCCTTACCACCAGACCCCTGAGCGGATCTAGAATTAGATCCCCTTTCTAGGCCCAAAATACCCTCAGGATTATATAGGGAATATGTAGGGGAGTATTGGAGGAGTTATTAAGGGGGATACTCGGAGTTTAGACTATGGCTCATGTGGTTCTGAAGGATCTAACCCTAAACCATAACCCCTACAACCACTCCCTAAACCCTAAGGCCCTAGACCCTAAACCTGGGCAGGAGTCCACCACGGGCCATGACTTGAGCTGAGCATTGGGAGGTTTTAGGGTTTTAGGGTTTTAGGGTCTTAGGGTTTAGGGTATAGCGGTTGAGGGTTTTTTGGGGGTGTTTGGGGTTTATAGGGTTTAGGGTTCAGGGTTTCTAGGGAGCTTTGGGGGTGATCTGGGTTCTTAGGGTGTATGTGCTAATACGGCTTAGGCTTAGGGTGAAGGGTGTGAGGCCGTAGGGTGTTTAGAAGGTTTGTAGAGGTTTCAAGGGTTCATAGGGGTTTTGGGATGAGTTACTGGGTTTCTTAGGATGCTGGGTTTGTAGTTATAGGGGTCAAGGGGAAGATAGGGTTTAGAGGGTTTTGCTTTGATAGGGCTCATGGGGGTGAGAGGGCGTTTTGAGGTATGAGGTTAGGGGTTATAGAGTGTTCTGCCATTTACAAGATTTAGACGGTTTTAGGCTTCATAGGGTTTACAGTAGTAGGGCTGGGGGCCCCCTCGACCTGAAGAAGGGAGAAGGGTTCTAGTTAAAGTGTACTCGTACTTGTTTGACGTCTTTTTTTATGGTAGGGTCCAGTGAGGGGGGGGAATCTCTCTTGATGAGGCTAGAGGATGTAGGTTGCTGTAGGTTCTATTGGTTTCCTAAACCCTAGACTCCTAGACCCTAAGCTGGGATCTTGCGATTCCGGACTTGGCTTGGTGGGTCAGGATTCGGATTGATAAGTACGATGGGTTGCTAGTTCTACAGAGCTTGAAAACTGCCATGCGTTCGAGAGCAGGTAGTCGGGCGTGTATATAGGCGGTCGCTAGAATCCTGAACGAAGGGTTTCCCACTCAAGTCTATGTTGTTTTGGACGAATTCCTTCTCTTACTCGAATTTCACAGGAGGGGTGTCCCAAAGCTCTACGCCTGAAATTCTCAATTAGGACCCTGCCTGAATCCCAAAGATTCCATGTGCCTGGGTGCCTATCTAGTATCTACTTTGGGCTCAAGGAGGTTCCTATACACGTGCTTTGGGGCCTAAGTAATTATAAGCTATATGGGTACATGGAAGCCTTTCAGAACGCAAACCCTAAACCCTAAACCCTAAACACTAAACACTAAACCCTAAAGCAAAATGCCAAGGCCCTTTCGGGAGCTCCCAGGTGATGACGATTCCCCATCTGCGGGGCCACCTTGACTGCATGGAGGATTCTCAAAAAGGGTCTAGGGTTTAGGGGCTGCATGAACTGTAGTCTAAACTCCTTAGGGTTTAGGATTATGCGGTTTAGGATTTAGAGTTTAGGGTTTGGGTTATATGGGGGGTTATATAGGGGAGTATCAGAGGAGCTATTAAAAGGGATACTTGGGGTTTAGACTATAGCTCACATAGCGTTGTAGACAGTTGTATAAGCTTATATAGTTATCGGGGTCATTGTAAATTGTCCCCAAAATTATAACGAAGAGTCAACACGAAATGGAAACTTGACTAGGTTTTGTCGCTTACTGTGCTATAGGACAGATGTTCAGAATTCAGCTTGACCCTAAGTACCCTGCACTTAGGAAATACAATGAGGTTCTGGTTTTTAGCGGGACGAGGACCGCGGCGTTTTAGTACTTTCCTCGCGGGTACAGCCCTCTACAAGAACTCCCTCTACTAGACGTAATAGGGAAGGGTTCCTGTGTTTCTCGTGCGCCGAAAAAGTAAGAAACAAATAAAGCCAGACCACCAAATCACCACCCTCAAAAAACGAAACCCTACAACAAAGACATAATTTCCAGAGCTTGGTCAAGTACGTACACTCCTGGAAGGGTACCGGGATTTTTAATACGGTGTTTATTGCATTGTGTTTGTGTGGGTGTGTGTGTTTTTGTACCTTTTTTGGGGAGGTGTTTTCGACTTCCGAAACATAACTTCCTAGGTTTGTTTTCCTGCAAGGGGCCCCATGCAAGGAGGGAAAAGTAAGAACCCCCTGAGACCTCCCTGCCTCCATAGGGTCGAGTGGTGCCCGTGTTGTATCCCAATACAAGGTCCCTGTATCCATAATTCTCTTCCAGCTTCCTCTCACTTCCTGTTTTGTAAGCATAAAGCCTACTGATTTGTGTAAGCATAAAGCCTACTGATTTGTGTTTTTGCACTTTCGGAAGCTAGCTCGATTCCCCACAGCAACACGCACCCATGGACATATTGCAGCATGAACGTAGTTTTATATGTTACGGTATTGGCAAGAGTGGTAGCCATGGTGTTTGACGTCTGCCCCACGCAAATCTAGATCAGAAAGTTCTCGCAAACTTCGACACAGGGATGGAGCTTTGCAAGCAGGTGCCTATCCACGCCCTCTTGTTCAGTGTTTAGGGTGTCAGGTTTAGAGGTTTAAGGTGATATAGGAGAGCTCATAGAACACATTTCGCAGCACGTTATAGGTGCCCGCAACAAGCTTCCGACAGAATATCTGCCCAATTGAACCTGTTAAGCCGTAGCACAGGCCGTAGCACCATTCCATTCTTGCAGGGTTCCAAAAAAGCTGTTGCAGACAAAACAACTTCCGAAAACCCTTGGACCACGCCTGTCCGACCAAACTCGCGAAGCACAATCTCCTGCACCTGCGCAATTTGTGTGCAAAATTGCAGCAGTCTGCATGGTGCCATCTGTGAGATTCCATCTTGGTTTGGGGTGGAGTGCCTCAAATTCCACACCTTCAAAACCCGTCAACTGCTAAAATCGGTGCCCCTAAATCCCACTCTGCCAAGGCCTTGCCAGCGTTTACGGGGAGTCTAAAATGCATCCCTACGACCATCGCTGAAGTGTATAACGCCTTGTACCATGACCACATTCCCTCTACCACTCACCCTTTAGAACCAGTAAGAAACGTGGAGTCTTCAAACAGACACATGCCCAGGTCGAGCGCTCGACCCGTGATCTCAGGGCAGAGCATAAGCAGGCATCGGCAGGTCTTTATACTCGAGGATTTTGGGCTGTTTAGCTTCTGGTCATGGAAGCACCAAGGGATGACGAAGTAAATTGCTATAGTCCCTTGCAAGTATCCTTTTTGATAGCAGCTTTTTTTATAGACCTACTTACTTTCGCTTGCGAATTAAAAATATACATCCGGCTTCCAAGAAAGGATTGCCGGCGCCGTGATTACAGAATTCTTGCAAGCTTTTGCAGCTTTGCATAGGGGTTGGGATTTAGTGATTTTTCTGCGGTTTTCCAGTGGCGATTCATTCATGGAGTCTTAGGTTGGGTTAGATTGGGGTTGTACCTTGTCACAAGGACTTCATAGCACGTAGTGCTTCAAAAGCTTCAAAATAGGTCTCCCTCCTATACTGCAAGACCCGGAATACCCAAAAAGTTCAATATCCCTTAAGAAGGGAATATACTTTAAATCGCTTAAGGGATCCTAGTATCGTTTAGGGTATATGCCCTACTTAGGGGATACTTGACTTTCTGGGTACCACGGTCTGAGTTCAAGAGATCAACACACATTAAATCTTCCATTTTAACCAATCCCTTAGGTGGGCCCCCCACCCAGTAATAGTGACTATAAGGGATAATAAGGATTATATTAGGATCCTTTTATATTCCTATTATACCACTATTACAGGGTGGGGGGGTTCCTCCTAACCAATCTCCAAATAGCTTTGCACACATGCAGGGCAGATTCGCTGGATCGTCGCGGGCCAAGGGAACGGCTATCTGCAGAGTCCAGAGTAAAGCAGCGACTTGAACGGGATCATCAGAACGTAGGGGGGGGTTTAGGGGTAGTGCCGATGTCAACTGCGGCCGTGGTAGTGGTGACGCTAGCCGACGTAGAAGTACCGGTAGCGTTGCTGTTGGTGTTATTCACGCTAGCAAGCGGTGGTGCTGGCGGCGGTGGTAGTGGGCGGCATTGTCATTACCAACTGGGGGCCACAGCAGCGCAGCGCAACATAGGACTGAAGCATGCGCAGCAGGCAGACTACCACGACGGCTGTGAATTTTGTCCGCTGACAACAGCAAATTGCGTCCCAACGCGTTCAGCCGTCCTGGCGGCAAGCTAAAAAACCAGACTTCTAGGACACAAGCAGTAGCGATCAGAGGAGCGTTCCTGTCAAACATTGGATGTATGCAGGGAATAGATATCACTCAAGACTCCAGGTTCTGAGAGCATGAATGCTGAGACTTTGGAACTCTGGATTTCATTATGTATGCCATGTGTGTCGGGGTGCCTATGTGAATCGAATGCTGGACTAACTCTCGTGAGCAGCAACAAAATTGCTGCACGATATCCGAGGGCCAAGCTGACCCCTTGGTGTTGACAGGGTTTTAGGGTTTAGGGTTTTAGGATTTAGGGTTTAGGGTTGTCGGCGCCAGAGAGATACTTTGTTAGATTGCATCATGGACCTCAAATTGCTATGATCCTTACTTATAATGGGAATCCTCAAAAGGGGACCCCCCAACATGGCAACCCGCACATTAGAAAAATGCATTGGGGTGCCTTCAGCTCGAGCCTTACACTGGGATTCTCCGTCCTTCATTGAGACTGGGTTCGAATCGTCTGAATGGAATGTAAAGGCACACAAGAACCACACAGGGAGCGCAACCCAGTAGACTCAGTAGATTCCACCAGCAACAACGCCAAATGGATGCTAGCAGCAAAGCCCAAAGACCCAAAGGCCGAAGGCCTCAGCCTCTTGGCTACACGGAAGCTCCCAAAATTGCCGGGGAATCTCATAAAACGCGAATCCTAAAGCCTAAGGCTTAGGGTTTAGGGTCCATATTCGAAGGAATTGGGCCAAAGACCATACTATGTGAGGTTTTTAGTGGATTTGGATGCTTAGTGTAAGGCTTAGGGTTTAGGGTTCAGGGTTAAGCACTATAGGAGCTTTTCTGCCCAGTTTCTCCAGATCACCGCAGCATGCCCCTCGAGAGAGGCAATTGTCTCATTTCCTTGTAAACCCTAAACCCTAAACCTTCACATCTTCAGGCTTTTTGAGGGCTTTCATGCGGACGAACATGTCTGAACAGACATCCGAAGGGGAGTTGTCCAATGCTCAGGGGAGCTGAGGCCATGATTCCTTCATGACCTCCGGTTTCTTCTACCCCACTATTCACTATGTTGGAAGTCACTATAGCGTTTCGGAATGTACCTAGACCCCAAACCCTAAACCCCAACCCTAAACCCTCAACCCCAAACCCTAAACCCTAAACCCCAAACCCTACAAGCTAAACCCCAGAGCCCAAACCCCAAGGCCTGACGACAGCCAACATCAGCGTGAGCTACCCGCAACAGGCCTCCTTGAAGCCCTTCCCATTGGGCTTGCGTTTTTGGGTGAGGGCTTCAGGGTTTAGGGTTTAGCGTTTAGGGTTTAGGGTTCAGGGTTTAGGGTTCAGGGTTTAGGGTTCAGGGTTTAGGGTTCAGGGTTTAGGGTTCAGGGTTTAGGTTTAGGATTCGGGGTTTAGGGTTTAGGGTTCAGGGTTTAGGTTGGGGATTGGGGTTTAGGGTTCGGGGTTCAGGTTAGGGTTTAGGGTTGCTCAAAAGACACCCCCCCGGAGACCCTACTGCCTCCTGGTTCTTGGTAGGGCATAAGGGAATATATCCTATAAGGATTAAATTGCCGTGTTCTATATTAAGAACCAGTAAGTAATTACTGTGGATGGAGGAAATCTTGCACCTTCCTGTACACCCCAGACACATTGAAACTACAGCGGGTTTCGGTCTTAAGTGGTGCAAGAGTTGAAAAAGGCTAGCTGAAGATGGGAGCTTCATTGGATTTCATGTTTTTTTGGGAGGGTGTACCGAACTTAGGAGGCCTCCCGCGCACAATTTTTCAAAAGCTCCTACGAGATTTTAGTCATAGGATCCCATGCTACGCCCGCCCTGACGCTTGCCACTCCAAAACGGGCGGCGGCAATGTCAGGTTTTTAGTGTAACCCCAATATAACCCCAATACATACCCTATTATGAAATATAGGAGTTTCCATTTTTCCATTATCCCAATATGAACCCATTACTAAAAACACTATAGCCCCCAAAATCCCAGTTTCCATTTTGTTTTCCATGTTCTTTTCCATTTGATTCTCCATTATTAAGGGGGATACTGGGAGTCAGAAGGGGCTGTTACTGGGACCCTAAATCCTTTTTGGGTTGTTACTGGGTCGGGGGCAGGCACGAGGCGTGTAAGTTGACCTACCAGATCGATCTAGGCTGGTGGTTTTGGATGTGCAATAAGCTCTGGAAAGCCTGTGCTAAAACACCAGTAGGGGTCTAGAGATTGAGGGTTTAGGGTTCTAGGGGTTTAGGGTTTTGGGGTTTAGGGTGTGGGGTTTTAGGGTTTAGGCGCTTAGAGGGATCTACCAACTCCAAACAGACGTGGGCTTACCGTTCCCGCAGTGAAGGAGCCCTCTGCCTTCCAATTACCATAGGGGCCGCAATGTTCATCAATGTTGGTGTTCTAGAATTGCGTAATTGCGAATCACATGGAAGATGTAATAGAAAATCAAGTGGCAACAGGGCTGATACAACTACGCATATTATGGTCCTAGATTCCTTGTGTAATTGTGGTAGGGCACCTCACATAGCCCTCAGAATATTCTTTGTATTTTTAAGGTTTCCCTAAACCTTTAAACCTCGAACCCCAACACCCTAAACCCTAAACCCAAACACAGAAGCTGCACCAATTTCGAGGATTGTTCTCTTCCCTGTCGCATGCCGGGCACCCAGCAGCACCGAGACTTGAGGGGTAATCCGAACCCTAAGGATGGGTTTAGGGTTTATAGGGTTTATAGGGTTTAGGGTTTACTGTTTGGGGTCCAGGTATGGAGATCTGTGATCCCGAGAATGTTCCAAGCCCTTTTCCACACCGATGACCCCAAATACACGTTGCTGGTTCGAAGGCTTGTTTAGGGGTATTCAGCAGCAGGGCAAGCCACCCCTGACAATTGTCGGTAGGTATGTAACGGCATTCATACCTTCACACCTACCTACCTACCTACCTACATACATACATACATACATGCATACATACATGCGCTGATATAAATACATGAAGACATAAAAACACACACACACACACACACACACACACACACACACGCACGCGCGCGCGCGCAGACAGACACACACAGACAGACACACACACAGAGACACACACACACACAGAGACACACACACACACACAGAGACACACACACACACACATGCATGCAGACATACAGGAACCGCCAACCGCCATGAGCTCATGTTGCAGATATACTAGCAACTCACCCCTTAACCCCCTGCGCTCCTCATGTATTCCTTGCGTTTTTAGGAGTACCACTGTTCATCAGTGTTCTACAAGCCTCCCAAGCGTATGTCATCATTAGGGGAGGGAATTCAGCCAAGCGTTGCCTGAAATGCTTGAAACTACCTGCACTCTTACTGTGCCCAAAGGAGCTATAGTCTAAACTCCTTAAGGGGGATTCTGTAGGGGATCACTATCGGGCTATAAACGGGGATGCTAGGAGATTAGACTATAGCTAAAACGGCATACTTCCAGTCGTCCCATAAGACCTGCTCACTGCCAACCGGCAAGGTGTAAAGTTTCGGCCCTAAAGTAATCATGTGGGAACCCCTTCTTTGGGCCCTAAGTATATACTTTATAACTACATGGACGTTTTGGGACTGTCTGTGGACAGGTAGCAAGTCTAAGGCAGTCTTTGGCGGCTTTGTAGTAGGGATCTAGGGTTTAGGGTTTAGGGTGTAGTACATGATGCGAACCTTAAATTCGATAATTGTGGACTTAGCAAACTAGGAATCTCAACAACTAGATATGTAGTTTCCCTAAATAGGGGGCGCTGATATAGACCCCAATATATTATAATCCTTATCATGGGGACCCACAAAAAGTACCCCTAATTTTGGGAACCCCCCATATCTCTTGCAGTGGTGGACGTAGTCCTACGTGATGCAATGCCTCAACAGGAGACTATGCCCTAAGGGTCCATGTGCTCAATAATTGGGTACTTGGGATTTGGGTAACTTGCTTATAGTATAGGTTTTGGGTGAGTATGATTATTGGGGATGCATGTTGAGGCTTTTTTATGTCTCAAGATTGATCTCTCAACCTGCCCTAGTGAATTGGCGCTAGTCATGTACAGCTACACAAATGAGAATTACCCTTACTTTACATGCTCAGCTCAGTTTCTTGGCAAAAGGATTCGAAAGAGATCTGCCAAGACTTCTGGAACTTCCTAGCTTAGCCATATGAGGTATGGGTTAGGGTTTAGGGTTTGATTACTTACCATTTCTGAGTGTAGAAAGGGCTCCCAAGAATATTGCTAAACGCTTCTTAAAACACGAGAGGACCCATGTGCACGTCCTCAGCATCCTTTGCCTGCTCCTTGCCCGCAAAGATGAGAAGATAAAGTCTGTAAATATTATCTACATTGGGCTATTTGGATTCCTGGGCCCTACCTGGAGGGTCAAGGAAGTATGTAGGTTAATAACCGTTATAAGCGATATAATATCCCCAAATTATCCCCATTATTAGCCTACTCGCCAAGTCCTCCTGACCCTCCAAATAAACCTTAGACCCAACAGCATTACCTACGCTGGGATATTTAGATCCCCAGGGTGTTAGCAGTGCGGAGCTGTGCCATCAATATTGTTGCTGTTATCCCGACCACAAACTCACATGGAACTTTAAGAAGGGCTCTGAGAAGACTACTGTCTTACAACGTGGGTTAGTATGAGGTTCGTACTGTTCCTAGTCTGCTGGTCCTCGCTCTCATTTCTCCTGCTCCTGCTGCAGTTACGGATGCGTTAGAACCGCTGCTCCTGGTTCTACTGCTTTTACGCCTACGGCCTACATTGACGGCGGCATTAGCAACAGAAGCAACGAAGACGGTCACAGCGGTGCTGGCTCGGAGGATGAGGAGACCACGAACACCGCTACGACCACGATGGTATCCAGGACCAGGACCACAAGCAAGACCACCAACGACACCGCCGACGATGACGCTGATGACGCATCACCCAGTACCATACAATTACAACCACCACTACTTCTAAGCATGGCAATGACAGCATAACAAGACGCTATCCGCCCGTATTTGTTGCTAGCTTCTCCCGCATTCCTGACTCTGCTCGCATCTAGAACCACGTCATTTTACGGCATTGTCCTCTTGCTGGAATCAGAGACCTTGGCCCTGAGAAATGCAAGGCTGGATGCCAGGTCTAGGACATATTTGCAGTCGGATCCGTCCAGTTGCGTAAGCCTTCGCAATCTCAACAATGCAGGTATGACCGATGAGGAAAAACTCAGAGCAGGGAGCATCTTAAACGGAAAGTTGGTAGACCTTTCCTACGCATGCCACGGAGCAAACATGTTTGCCGTTTCTCTGCTTTATCTGCTCAGATTCAGTTTCAGCGCTGTGTCACACTTTTCCGCATATTTGGCCTTGATGCCTGCTAGAATCGTGCCTTACTGTTGATGGATGAAATCTTGCACCACCTAGGGGCCCTAAACGACTGTAATTCCTAGGGCTTTAAGGACTTGAGGTGGTGCAAGATTTCATCCATCAACCCTAAACCCTAAACCGCGTTATGACAGACAGCACAAAATTGCCAGCTCGCCTTCCTTGCTTTTGCACTCGTGAAAGGCCCAAAAAGTGCAGCATGAACTCTGCGCATACTAGGGTTTAGGGTTTAACTAGTACCACCATCATCGCCAGGACGACTGTCATCATACTACTATGCCATTCGCAGAGAATTCTGACTCTGGGACTGCTACTGCTGCGAATACCATTAAAATTAACACAGCAGCATCTGCTGCTGCTATTAGTCGAACTGCATTTTATGCCACCACCGCCACCACCACTCTTGCCACCATCAGCACCACCACTGCCGCTGCCGCCCTTAGCCATAACTCCGGTCACCATGAACAGACAGCACTGCTCAGATTGCATGAACAACCTTAAGTCCTAAATGCCCACACCTCACTGGGAAAGGTTGTCTTTGACGTGTTTG
Source organism: Symbiodinium pilosum (assembly GCA_905231905.1). NCBI lineage: Eukaryota > Dinophyceae > Suessiales > Symbiodiniaceae > Symbiodinium > Symbiodinium pilosum. The sequence goes on along the minus strand of CAJNIZ010042650.1, from coordinate 33,877 downwards.
CTGTGGGCAACCGGCGACAGTGACAAGGTCTTAGCGTGGGCCCCAGGCAATGTCAGGGTTTAGGGTTTAGGGGTTCAGGGTTTACGGTTTGGGGTTTAGAGATTCAGGGGTTTAGGGGTATAGGGTTTGAGGTTTCGGGTTTAGGGCTTAGGGTAGAAAACCTTGCTAGCCACGAAGAGCAGCTGATCCTCGTTTTCTCTGCATGTTCATGTCGTGTTCCACCTGCAGGTGGTGCCCAAGTATCCAAGAATTGGGTACTTGGGGATGTAGGTGCTAGCAACTATAATCCAAAGTTTGGGACGGTACATGGTCATCACTTTACCACGCTACTTGAACCTCTGGTTTCAGGAGACAATTTAAGTTGCGCAGCATGGCAACTAAAATAAAACCCTAAACCCTAAACCCTAAACTTGGATCACCCACCGCCTGTGACTTCCTAAAGAAATGCCCCGCTCCAATTGATAGCCTTCTGTTGCCTCGGTCAATTAATACCAGAACCCCATCACAAGTTAAATGATGGCCGTTTGGTCATTTTGTAGAACGTTGGGCCATATTTTTCAGTTGTTTTTTTTTCGGTCCAGCTAAGACTCTAAAGCCCAAATGCCCGCCAGGGCCTTACCAGCATGATTCGGAGGCCTAAGCAGTCACCACCGAGATGAGTGATTAAGCTTCAGATGGCCTATCATACCATAGGAGACACAGCGGATATACAACAATCCTGCCTGTAAGCAAGGGTTTAGGGTTCAGGGTTACCTGAACTTCGGGGTTGTCGGGCTCTTAGGCCCAGGAAGTATCTTGTACATTTACAGTGTCGAAATTCACTGTGGCTTTCCCATGTCTTCGGCTGTCTTCCCTACTCAGAGATGAGGATAAGAAAGAGAAACTGCAGGTGATTTTCAGGATGCAGCCAGGATACCTGTACATCATGGATTTCCTTACTACCGCCCTATACACGACCCACCCTAGGTTCCCCCTTAATTAACTTTACTTAGGTGTAGTTATCCCTATTAAGGGGGGAACCTTGCGTCTGATATGATAGTTTCCAGGTTGGGGGGAACCTCTAGGGGATGTTTAGGGGGGATTTAGGGGTGCATATTTAAGGGCTATACTACAAATTTAGTCCAGGGCTCATACTACAATTCGTTGAAGGGTGCCTCTTAGTGGGAAGAATCTTCCTGAAAGCCTGGTGGTGGCCCTTGCTTGCGTAGAGCCCGAGGGGGTATCGAGGGAGCATGGTGACTAGCATTTATCATATCCATCAGACATGTACAAGATGCTATGCGTTCACGCATGTTTTTTTGGGGTATGTTGCATGCGTTGTATGACATGTACCAGTACTTGAGCACATGCCTCTTCACCAAGGTCCACCTCAAGTTTTGAGAGCCATGGTGGGTGAAATTTGTTTTGAATATGGAGTCACTGTCCTGTCCTCCCGCGTTTGAATTGTTTTTGGAGTCAGCCGGTCATAGAACACCGCAAGCCCTTGACGTAATAACAGAATTGTGCGCAGGAGCCCTCGCAGTCTGTTGCTCCTTGAAAGGTATGGCATCGTTTGCAACGAACAGGTAGAGCACCGCGAGAATTTTGATCTTCTGAACTGGAATACGCTCATATTTGCGCGAAACTACAGCGATAGCAAGGTTTGGTAATTCGGTTTTGAGCTTTCTGCCTAATTCGGCTCCCTAAGAGCGTTCATGCACAAGAAGGATTGTCGCTTCTTGAAGTAGACAATGGCAACCCGATTCGCGGAGATGCCCACATTGTGGAGATGCCCACATTGTGGTAAACCTTTAACCCTCCAGCTTTAACCTTTGTACTAAACCCCCAAACTCTGACTGCTGAACCTCAAGCCCCAGCCCTAAACCCTAGACCCCAAACCCTGGACCCCAAACACTAAACCCTAGACCCCAAATCCTACGCCCTGAACCCTACACCTCGAAGCTTACCAAAGGCCATGCCAAAGGAGCTTGGGAAGTTGTTGGAGACTGAACGACTTGATCGTGCGTCTAGAATTCAGGGTTTTAAGTTGGTTCCAAGAAGAACCAGCGGTGGATGGAGCAAAGCTTGCACCACTTAGTAATCATCCCAAAGGTACTGCAATCACCATTCTTGGGGTTCATACAGGGGTGGTGCAAGATTTTATCATCCATCCACAGAAGTACGCACCAAGTATGAGCATGTAGACAGCTTCCCCAAAAAGACAGACAGCTTGGATACTTTGCATTTAAGTTGATCCCTCTGCGGTTTTGGCTGAGGTCTTCGGGGTGCAGGCTGCTGGAGCTTCATGCTTGACTGGCTACTATATTACGGTAGGGATACACTATATTATGATAGGAGACTTGAGTGAAGTATACGCTATCATGCTGTTTGAGGAAACACGATTTTCGGCTTAGTGCTTACGTTCGCAGGTTCGGGTGCACCACTAGAACTAACATGATTCTCTCGTAGTGACCTTGAATGTATATTCTTGTCGCAGTGGGGTACGCAAATATGTGAGGGTCATCCACATCCCACACTCAAAATTTTATAGGCCTTCGGGCACATGCAGCAAAAATGCCGGGCGCGAACGTATTGTGAAAGGGCAGTTCAAAGGGTTCATGAAAGATTGATGATGGCTAGTCCCAACAACATCTCTTGTAGCGTGATAACATGAACATCTTGTGCCCAGACAGCCTTTTCCTGACAGGTTGTTCGGACTCATGTTACACAGTTGCAATGAGTCCACTGCAAGATGAGTCCATGAGTCCATGACGTCTTTCATCGCAAGACGGAAAAATTATGGAGAATGGTGAACATCGTGAAGCCTGATGTCACACTCTCACAGAAGAACTGCTACCAGTATTACTACTCTCAGCTATGCACTGGCTTTCAACGAAATCGCCTCCTGGGCCGACATTCCACATGGGTTTCGCGGGAAGGGCCCGCGAAAGGTCCACAAAAGGCGGATATGGGCTGGGAAGGGACTTGGCCATTTGGGCTGCTATGAAGAGCCGGGACTCTCATTTCAAAGAATGGGTAGCTGCAGGCCTTGGGAGAAGCGGCCGCCTCGTAATTCTGTACGATGGTCAGCACTCCGCAAACTCACTAAGAGAGACCACGCTGATGCCATCGTGAAGAGGTGCGACGCGCGCCGCCGAATGTGCTGGCAGTCAGACAAATTCACATGCGCCGACAGAAGTGTAACCAAATAGCAGACTGTGGCCCCAAAAATCCTTGTCATTGTCCAGCTCCTCCAGCAACTCTTCCCGCAAACATTGCGCCGTGACGAGCCTCAGCGAAAGCTCTGCTAGCACAACAGCAAGCTAGCGTCAAGAGGGTGTACTGGTAAGCTTGTACTCTAGATTGTAACTTGCAGGGTCGGTGGCAGGACGCTTTTCTAAACCAGTTAAGGGTTCATACGAAGCCCCGAACTCTAATCTACCCCTAAATCCAACCCCAAAAAACCCATGCCCTAAGACCTGACCCGGCATAACCATAACAACTGCAAACCCCAAGCCCTAACCGACCCGAAACCTGAACCATTTCACGGCTTCAACTTGTAAAAAGCCCCAAGCCCTAAAACGTGAAAATGCTAGTTATCACATTACTAGGATTGCGACGCTGAAGCTCACCACCCTGTGGCCGTTAGCCCGAGCTTTGGAACGTCTTCAGACGTCCCGACATCAAATTTGATTTATGGATCAGGACCTAGTAAGCATGTTACTCAGCTTGCTGCACGATATGTTGGGGGACTTCTTGTTTCATGAGATGCACCTTAAACCCTAAACCTGGACCTAGGGTCTAGTGTTCACCGAAAGTAAACGACCCACGGCTTTAGGGCAGGTCCTGTTCCTCTTTGTTGAACAGACCCGCTACCTTCACCCTGCGAAGCCCTGGAGCCACTAAACCCTACCCAAAGGGTCCATGTAGTTGTATAGTATATACGTAGGGCCCAAAGGGGTTCCCATATAATTACTTTAGTGCCTATATGTATATACCATATAGCTACGTGGACCTTTGGGCCTAAACCCGAAACCCTGAACTGCATGTTCGGAATCAATGCCTTGCCCAGGTTTGAGACTTCACCTCACAAATTGTTTCCTGGACGGCATAGCCTGTGTTTCGTTACGACCGCCCTTACACTACATCCTTGATTAGTTAAGGCTAGTTATGGTAAAGTAAGGGGGAACCGTGGGGGTTCATAGGGAAACCCATGACTTGAGCATGATGAGTTCAAGGGTTCAGGGCATCTACATTGAGCATACGCCGGAACAGAAAATCCTGCAAGACCCTAAATATCGCAAGTCTCATTGCGAAATATGGTACTAAGGTACAGAGAGGTCAGGAACCGGAAGCCCTCAACGCCCAGGTTTGGGGTTTAGGGTTTAAATACTTCCTCACGCGTGGGTTCGAAAAGCCGTCACCTATAGACAGCTGCTTCCAGTAAAAAGGTTGCCATTCTGAAGCCTCGATATCCCCAAGCCTGAAGGGCGTAGGGTTTTTTCCCTTATATTATCCTATATGTATATATGTGTGTGTATATATATATATCTCTCTCTCTCTCTCTCTCCCTACATATCCCTAGTCCCTATGTACCCCCTATATAGTCCCTACATAGATACTATATAATCCCTTTGTACTCATTTCTATTAGGCCCCTCAGTAGATTTGGCAAGGTCGGCCTCTGCAGGAAGATGGGATAACATGTTTTCTGAAATCTAGCAATGCCACAGAAAAGGTGTGAGATTTAGGGTTTGAGAATGCACAAACTTTAAACCCTAGTAGTTTCCATTCTCTTTTCCATTATCCCTATACAACTCCAATATAACTCCTATTATATACCCTATAATACTAACAGTTTTCCATTTGGTCTAACCTTCGGGCGACAGCATCATAAAGGCCGAGGGCACGCGTAGGACAGAAGTATGGGAACCTGTCTGTGCAAGTTTTGCATCAACACTCATCAAGGACGTGGGTTTTGATCGTTTGCTTTTCTTCATTTCACTCCGAGGATGAACGCAGACCCTGGGCAGGCGCTTAGAATTAGAGTTGAGAGTGGAGGGATTGCTTGAAGCCGCCTCTTGTCGGCAACCCGAGTATATACAACCTGGTATATCTTATCCTCTAACCCATCACCCCTCAATCGCTTTGATTCGTACATCTCACGCCAAACTTTCTGCTGGGCATTGGAGGCTATGCCTGAACCATAAACCCTATTTTCAGAGCTGCGTCAGCTCTGTCAGAGTGGAGAGATCTGTCTCAAATAAACCTCGCAGACCCTCCTGACGCGGAGACTCTACCTAGACCTCCTACCCATACTGATGAACTTCAGCTTGAAAGTACTGGGTATGTGGACTGTTGTCATGAGTATTTTAACAGTTTCTGGATTTCTCTTATCCCACTACAACCCCAATATATACCCTATTATAATATAGTAGTTTCCATTTCCTTTTCCATTATCCCACTATAACCCCAATATATACCTCATTATAATATAGTAGTTTCCATTTCCTTTTCCATTATCCCACTATAACCCCAATATATACCTTATTATAATATAGTAGTTTCCATTTCCTTTTCCATTATCCCACTATAACCCNNAATATATACCCTATTATAATATATCCTAAATCCTAAATTGGGTTTGGTGTCCACATAATCGCGCCAGCCCCAAGCTTATACCATGCCCAATCTCTGAGTCCACACACGGTCCTGAAGACATGAAGCCCTTGCGGGACCAGCATAGGGGGTTTAGGGTTTAGGGT
>CAJNIZ010042650.1:0-23170 GCA_905231905.1 Symbiodinium pilosum | reverse complement strand
CGTATAGAAGCCCCAAGTACCCTAAAACCTAAAACCTAAACCCTAAAACCTAAACCCTAAAACCTAAACCCTAAAACCTAAACCCTAAACCCTAAACCCTGAACCCTAAACCCCTAAATCCTAAACCTGTAAGGTTTGGCGGTTGGCAGCTTCGCACCTTCCTTTACACGAACAGACTATGGTACCTTAGGGGTCCATGTAGCTACCTGTGACCCCAATTGTACCTACAGTCTTATGGGCATATAGGGGTTATATAGGGTTTAGGATTTGGGGTTTAGGGCTCAGGGACCCCAATTACCTACATTTGTTATGGGTTATACCTACTGTTTCAGGTGTAATTACTATTGAACTGTAGGTAATTGGGGTTACAGGTACATGATGGCAAATCCTCTGGCCCCAAAGCAGCTGTATGACAACACTTTTGAGCCCAAGTATATACTTTATACCTCCATGGACCCTTTGGGGCTGTTCGCGACTACTCAACTCTGAGATTCCTGTAGGATCACGTGGTATTTGTCAAGCGGTGATCAGGCGCACGGACTGCAAATTTGCGTGCTAAATCAACATCGTTTCTACTGGTCCGTGATTGTGTAGAGTGCACAGCATGGCACATAGTGAGACGCGAGGGAATGCCATCCAGAATCTAGGACCAGGTGTAGATTTGGGAATCATTTCAAGTTTTTACTATCCCGAGTCCCTATATAATCCTCATAAAGCCAAAGAAATTCGATTTTTATAGTACCCCCAAACCTACCCTAGAACCGCTGAACTTGAAGGACTTGAGCTCACTAGTCACTATATCGTATCCCCCTACTAAACCCGTATAGCCCTCTTCTTGCCTGTCGAAAGTGGGTTCCCTGAACCCTTGGTAATCCCAGTGTCTCGCCAATTACAGCTCGCGACATGATTTGTCTTTGCTATGCCTGAACACCACGACAGGGTAGACGGGTTTTGGGTCTGGAGTTTGGTGTGCAAGTTTTGCAAAATGTTTTGGTCCCTTTCTGGGCCCTAATTCACCTATTTATGGAATGCACCTTTTGCTGAACCTCCATGAGCATACACAAATAGAGGTGCTTTTTCGAAAGAATGAAGTACTATTTTTGGGTGCACGTATAGAGGGAACCTGATCTTGCGAAGTACGTGCTTCCCCGGGAAATTGTAGCCAAAGAAAATTTGGAGGATTCTGGGCGGTTGCAGGGGTTACAAGGCAGATGTCTTTATGGGACTTGCGACCTCGGCTTTGAGTCCGAGGCCAACCTTTTTACCAATCCCTGCACTTACTGGCGGCTAGTGGAATTTAATCCCCATGACTCCCATATCATCAATTCCCTTATTCCCTACTAACCACCACTAAGTACAAATGCTATAAATCCACACTTGTGTAGGCCTTTAAGCTAATCTGTTTCACTCTAAAAGCCGAAGGCCACTTCTCCGCGCAACTCACGATCTCCGCGGGCGTCGCCCAGGCTGGACCGCGGGTTCGAAGGCCCACGTGCTTATAACCCTGGGGCTCCATGTCTATTATAAGTCCCGAAGGGTCCATGTAGTTCTATAGTACATACTTGGGCCTTAAAGTAGGTATATGGGAACCTCTTTGGGCCCTAAGTATATACCATATACCTACATGGACCCTTTGGGAGTAGTACTTGCATTGGGCCCCAATGTCTGAAAGTTGTAGCTACATTGGGCCATTTGGAGCCCTCGGGTGATGGAGAATCAAATGGAAGCGGAAATGGAAACTTGGGGGCGGTAAAAGGCTGATATAGGGCTCTAAGTTTATATACAATTCATAGGGATCCAAGTATACAAATAATACCTACATTGGGCCTCAAAGTCTGCAAATGTTACCTACGTTACATTGGGCTGTTTGGATCCCTAGGGAATACTTACATGTAGGTCAAATGTTTATAGATATTAGCAGTACCGATATTGGGCCATTTGGAGCCCTAGACCTCAGGCCTCCCGTCAAAGTGAGGACTGAGCCCTGCACCGGCACGAACTTGCGTGCCGCGGCTCATCATTTTCAGAAAGTAGACAGAGCACGTGGGAAGCCTATTGTGATGTAGAGAGGGAAGGACTTGAACCCCACAGTTGCTCCTGAACCCTTAAACCCTAAAACCTAAACTCCACCTCCGAAGCCCCATCCCTATGCCCAACAGATGGCAACTCTGCGTACCTGCGGACCCAAATGCGCCTCCTTGCCACACTAGCCTGAATCCAAGGCCTAGAACCCCAAGCAGTTTAGGGTTTGATTGATTGATTGATGGATGCTCGAGTACGTCCGTCGCGAGATGAATTCTACACATGCATAAAAGGGCAGCTTACAGCTGCTTGATCAGATGTGACGCCTGCTCAGGCACAACCCAGAAATGATCTTCAACAGAAACAAGATGAAAACCCATAAATTGGCCCCTGTTGCCCTGGCAAGCACTCACAAACTGGATCAGCTCGTCATCTATGCAAGACTCTTCAAGAGCGTCTACCTGGATCTCACATTCACGCACAATCTGAAAAACTCCGCTCCACGTGCGCAAAACCCACTCTGCACTGTCAGACTTGGTTTAGGGTTTAGGGTTTAGGGTCCTAAGACTCAAGGCCCCAAGGCATGATTTCCCGTGCTACCCAAGATTGAGGGCCCAGAATAGGGGTCCATAGCCCTAAACCTGAAAACCTAAACCCTTCAGGTCTGCCTCTGGTGCAAGTTCGCCGCCTCCGCTGATGGCCTGAGCCTCAAACTTACCTGCAGGCAAGCAGCAAAAAAGGAAACGGCTTTACCCTCAGACAAAATGAGGTGAAAATTACCTGGGCCCACAACTTTTTTCTATAGGGTGCTGTGAAAGTTTTGGGAGGTCCAGGTGGTAGTCTGCAAGTAGTCCCAAAGGGTCCATGTAGGTATATGGTATATACTTAGGGCCCAAAGGGGTTCCCATATACCTACTTTAAGGCCCAAGTATGTACTATAGAACTACATGGACCCTTTGGGAGTGTCTTTGTTGGAGCCCCGGGCTTTTCGCTTGGGGCATCGGTAGTGGCCGTATCGGCCTTGTTGAGTTCGGGGATCACGGTAGAAGGATGTTCCTGCAGGATTGCTAGTAGGGAAAGGAGGAATGGCTACCCATAGTAGTCTTCAGTATGAAGCTGCAAAGTTCAGTTGTTTCCATGTTCTGGTCTTTTCCTCCTCTGCAATCTAACAACCACTTAGTTGGTCTGGGGTGCATGAATGCGGGTTCCGGGTTGAGGGAGTCTTTTCCTGCTGAGCATTTCCCAAAAACTAGGGATCCGCTAAATACAAGCCCGAAACCTCTAAACCCTAAACTCAATTCCTAACGCCCCAAACACCAAGCCCTAAATTCTAAGCCCTAAGCCCCCAAACTCTGCAGAAGGGTACGCTGTGGGAACCATTTTTGAAGGGGTTAGCCCCTATCAGTGTGCTCCATGTTTTTTGAAGAGTTTGGCCCCTAAACACGCATGCTGCAGTCTGAAGTTGGTGAGCGCTTTTGTGTGTAAGTTGCTGCCAAACCCTCCAAGAAATGGTTCCCTCAGCGTCCTCCTCCAAAACTCTAAGCCCTAAACACCTAATCCCAATCCTCCTAAGCCCTAAACACCTAATCCCCGATCCTTTTGATAAGTCCCTAAGACTCCAAGTACCTAATAATCACAGACAAATCCCAAAACCTGTACTACAATTACTATTACCCAAATCCCAAGTACCTAATTATTGGGTACATGGACCCTAAACCCCTAAACCCTAATCCCTAAACCCTAATCCCTAAACCCTAAACCCTATATCCCCCCTTAAAGGGGACCTAATTATCGGGTACATGGACCCTCTGGGAGTGCTCTTTCCTTTCGGATGCAGGATTCGGCTGGCAGGTCTCGCTCCAGAGGCTGGGTTCACTGGCCTGCGTTTAGGGGGTTTGGGGTTTGGGGTTTAGGGGGTTGGGGGTTTAGGGGGTTGAGGGTTTAGGGTTTAGGGGGCTTAGGGGTTTAGGGTTTCTAAGGTTGGGGGTTTAGGCGGTTGAGGGTTTAGGGTTTAGGGGTTTGGGGGTTTAGGGGGTTGAGGGTTTAGGGTTCAGGGGATTTAGGGTTTAGGGTTCAGGGCTCAGGGTTGTACCTGTAATTCCAAACCGAATATGCTGTTTTAGGGTTTGGGAGGTAAGGCTTATAGTTTAGGCTGTACCTGTCTCTTTGAAGGGTTATGGTATCTGAGGAGGTAGAGTTTAGGGTCGGATACCTGTGTTCTTTTCAGGCGTGTGTTTGGGGAGAGAGAGAGAGAGAGAGAGATATATATATGTATAGAGAGAGATGGGCTACATGGTGAATGAAGTGGTTTAGGGTTTAGGATTGAAAAAAAACCTACAGTGCTTTCTTATTGGGGGTTATCTAGGGTACCATAGGGATCAGTTCCTCCACTCCCTATTATCAACCAGTAAGTTTGGGGTTAGTTGTGCTCTGGATTTAGAACTTCAGCGCTTGAAGGTATAGCACTTCATCTGAGATTCACGCGTATGCGGGATTCAGGGTATATGTTGGGTGTAGCAGCTTGTATATGGGGATTGGTCTAAATTTCCCAATAATACGGGGTCCTATATTTGGGTTCCCATTATAATACGGGGCCCTATGTAAATTTCCCCCATTTTGGGCACAGTAATTTAGGTAAACTAACATATGAATTATGTGGTTTCTGATGGCACACGCAACGCGCGAGGGTCGCCGGCGTTTGATGGCCTTCCGGTATGAATGAATGGCTCGGACTTGCAGCAGCGCAAGAACCGGAGAGAAGAACTTACACAATCCTTGTGTAAACCCGTAAGCCCTATACATATATATATATAGATATACATATATGCATATGTATGTGTTTCCGCCCACATTTCCTATTAAGAGCCAGCAAGAGAAAGTCACAACGGTCCTTGCCTCCTGCCTTACGTTTTAAGAATCTTTGGGTGAAGAAGCCAGTGGGTTTGCCCCTGAAGACTGGTAGCTTCATGCAAATGACCTAATCACGTCGGCTTCCAAACAGTAGATAGAAGATGGGGTATATGGGGATGTCATTTTAGTATACCCAAAGCCATATTCTATCTACTTGAGGGGGACTATATTCATGGAAGATGTTGCCAGACCTGTTTCCTGGCACGTTAGACTCGGGTATGAGTGTTAGTTACTCTGCTACCATAGTAGCAACATTGCAGATCCAAGAGCACATGGGTCTAAACACTCGAATGAGATTGTCAGGTTTTAGGGCTTTGGGCCTAGAAAGCCACAATGGTCAATAGTAGCAACATAGCAGATCCAAGAGCACATGGGTCTAAACACTCGAATGAGATGGTCAGGTTTTAGGGCTTTGGGCCTAGAAAGCCACACTGGTCAAGCTTACTGTTTGTTAACTATGGGTGTGAGGGAGATCTAGGTATACTTTTGAGCTTGTGCTTGCTCGGTTCGCAAATGGTGGACAGATTGCTGCGTTTCATGATTCATCCTGTGAAGCTTCAATAAGAACCCAACCATGTAATCCTTAAGTGGTTCCTGGCTTGAACTGTGTCTTTAAGCACTTTACGCTCAACTTGAGTTAATTGTAAAGTCCGTATGAACAATATATGTACATGACCATACGTAAAGATTTCTGCATCCACGTCCAATTGTGTGATACACATCGGGTGCTGGGTAGATGTTACTTCAGCACGTAGCGACTTCGCAATTTTCACCGGACGGGTCCCTGTCTCCTCCCCAGCCCCTTACCCTGCCCTAAGCCCTATACCCTAAACCGTAACCCTCCTTCTCTTGGTCCTTAGCCACAGAGATCCCAGCAAGAAGACCCATGATTCTTCAGACCTACAAGCTAATTACATGCTTGGCGAGGTGTTTCTCAGTTTCTCTTCTAACCTGTGTACATCTTTGTGAACGTATAAATACATGCAGTAATATATGTGCGCATCTGAATGTGTCTTCTATGTGCATACCTATCTACCGCACCCCACCGCCCTCACCCAGTTGTTCAAGGAGAAGTTTGGCACAGCTCAAAATTTGAAAGTGCTGCTTAACCCACCGCCCATCAAGCTAGCTCCCTTTTTTGCTTTGCTGAGCACTGTGCCTTGAAACCCCAAACCCTGAACCTTTTCGGATCGTCTGCGATGTTCGGCCCGAAAAGCTAGGCTTCAAACAAGGAATTTACAAGCATAGCATCTGGAGCCCAAAGCCCTAAACCCCAAACCCGAAATCCCTAAAACCTAAACTTTACCTGTAACCCCAATTACCTACAGTTTAATAGTAAGAACCCCTTACAGTAATTTGTAGGTATAACCCATAAAAACTGTAGGTAATTGCCGTCCCTAAGCCTAAACCCTATATAACCCCTATATGACCCATAAAACTGTAGGTAATTGGGGTCACAGGTAAGCCCTAAACGATCTTCTGGCCGAAGAGCTTTGCTCCTTTTTTGCAGGCCTGTCGCCTGCAAGAACTGAAGCTCAGGCAGCACTCACGGGAGCTGAGGTTTTAGGGTTCCCGATTTAGTTTGGGGTTTTGGGTTCAGGGTGTACTGTAGAGTGTTGAGCCCCTAAACCCTAAACAGTAATCCCAATATTTTGTGTCTGGTTTTTCAGGCTAAGGGCTTTATAGGTCCATAGTTCCCCGTAAGTAGATAGAAAATGGCTTTGGGTATATTAGAATAAGATCCCCACGTACCCCATATTCTATCTACATAAGGGGGGACTATAGTTTTTTGGACTAAGGGCTTTCGGTGTTTTAAGGGTGGAGGCATCTATACAGTCGTACGATCGCTTCTCAAAATGAACCACATAGTCCTTAATGAGCGCCCCAATAACTACTTGGAAAGGGACTTCGCAAGGGTTTAGGGTTTAGGGTCAGGAGGATTAAGTAAGTAGGTTAATAATGGAGGTAAATGGGGTTACTACATGGTCTATAGGGGCTATTAGTATACTTAAGTCCCCCTGACCCTCCAAGTACGTGATTATTTCCATGGAGCAAGTGGGTCCCTAAGGTATCCCTATGTTGAGAAACCTAAACCCTAAACCCTGGAATGTGCCACGTCACACAAGGCGCTGTCACTGTCTGGATAAGTGCACGTACATGGGTGAAGGTTTACCTGAAACCCCAACTGCCTACAGCTTTATGGGTTACATAGGAGTTATATAGGGTTTGGGATTTGGGGTTTAGGGCTTAGGGACGGCAATGACGTACAGTTTTTATGGGTTATATCTACTTTTGGGGTGTAATTACAATTAAGCTGTAGGTAATTGGGGTTACAGGCAGGATTTGCGCTATAAGGTTTAAGGTTTAGGGTAGGCATTGGGATACCAGAGGCATAGGCCCCCCCTCCCTCATGTGCAGCAATGGAGATGGGCGTGCACTCTTCATGGCATGCGCTGGATGCGCGCAGCATGAGCCAGTGGCACTACTGGAAAACGCTTCGCGAAAGCTCGAAGCAGGTTCAAATCACTACGTGAGTCCCATAGGGCTTGAATAATTATGTAGGGCTTATATAGGGCTAATATGCAATCAAACAGGGCTTATAGGGGGATGTCTAGAGTTTAGGGTTATTGTGAGCAGGTTGAGGGCCGTGACTGCACCGACTGAGCGGGGGTGGTGAGCAAGGACAATTGGAACAACACCATCCCTGGGACTCCATCTTTTTAAATAATGCCCTACATTGGGGTTTAGGTTTAGGGTTTAGGCCCCAATGATTCATCTCTAAACTCTAAGCCCTAAACCCTGTGAACCCTATAAACCCTACACCCAATGTCTATGCATAGTGCCTACATTTGGCCATTTGGAGCCCTGCGGCATGAAACGCTGGACTCAGCCGCTGGACGTCACTGTCGTCAACCAGAATTGGGAAGCTTATAGCGACGAGGGCGACAAGTTGGACGACGTAACTCGTTGTGGATCTAGGCTCAAAGCAGTAGCAACTGCAGTAGTAAAGTTCTGAACCAGACACGCGATATGGTAGCTTCCAATTTCTGTTCCACTCCAAATCAGACTAGCCCCCAAATCCCACGTAACCAATTATAGAGTAAAACTCTGAATGTGAATCTGAGACTGCCTGAAATGCTCTAAAAATCCTAAGCCCTAATAAAAATAACAGTTTTACTACAAGTATAACAGCAACGATAACAGTAGCAGTAATAGTGATAGTAACGGGGGACAATTTTAGGGATGAAAGTTCTACAACCCTCAACCCTAACCCCAAACCCCGTTTCCTAAACCCCAAAACCTAAATCCGTTGATTTCCGAAAATAGGGGGACCCCAATATAGACCCTCAAATATTATAATCCTTATTATGGGGACCCCAAAAAAGGTACCGCCAAAACTTGGGCAATCCCCAAATCCCTTGAAGGAAAGCTCGACCTTCTTCTTCTCGGACCCGGGCCGCTTGGATGGTCCTATACCTGCCAGTCCGAGGCCGCGAGGAACTGGAGAAGTGACGTGTTAGGGTTTAAGGCTTACATACGTGAGAATGCAGGTATCCCATTTCCAGAAATTGTTTTGCAGGAGTTTGCACGGTTTATGATGTTTCCAGAAATGTAGGAACGCACGTGAGATGTGAGATCGCTCCAGGATGGCAAATATCATCTTCACCATTATGCCCCTATCAACCCAACATGCTTCCTGTCATGCTCACGTCAGAAACTGCCATTGGATTCCGCCCGCGCTTTGTCTGCAACAGCTACCTGTAGCTCGAAACCCTATCTTCTGCACTTTTCACTCCGCACTATTACACAATTTTGTTCTCGGGCATCATGGTTTGGGTTCAGTGTAACGTGTTTTGCTGGCCTTAGTAACTGCTGCTTGTTAAGAGCTCCTCACAAAGTGGAGCTTAAGTTTCACTCGCTTTGTTGTGTTCCACGTGTAGGGCGTAGTGGGCACGCGGATAGACCAAGATGGGTTGGGGGATACGTTTCCAGTACCAGATAGGTAGGTGAACAAAGGACAATGGATTTTGGAAGTAGATGAAACCAGCCGCCACCCCATTGCGTATATAAGTAGTGGACTGGATTATATACATCCACTATGCAGTTAGCTTGGCTTTAGAGCACCGACGTCCAGTGATCCACACATTACCCGCCCGAGTTGTGAGCCATCTACTTGAGACTATCAGGAACAGTGACCAATTGTGTAGGTAACTTGCGGAATCATCCCGCGGGAGCCGGAACACTATGACAAAGAAGCCGGTCATTCCTCATAAGTTGCATGGTATGGGAGGAAATTAAACCCCGAAACCTAATTCCTCATAAGTTGCATGGCAATGGAAGATCTTAAGCCCCGATACCTCATCCGGCCAATGGGGCGGGGGCGTCTACCAAAGACGGGGAGTGTCTGTTCGAAACTTGAGTCGCCACGACGTCTTTGACAGCGACGAGTGGTAGCCACATTAGGCACTGAGCCGAGTCCAAGTATATGAACGAACGGTTTATAAGCCCTGAAGTTGTTGGCGGTAATCTACTACTGGTTGGGCATTTGGACCCAACAAACAACTAATGAAGTAGAGTCTGACAGAAGCGGCCACTGACGCGTGCGTCAAAGCTGCAAGGGAGCTATTGTATGAACGTGCATAAGCCTGACCAAGATGATGACAAGACACATAGTGGAGAGATTATCTACGCTGCGATCCGCGCAAGTGGACGACCAGGACATCTTTTTGAACATGTTCTTCCGTGTACATGGTGGTTTCTGCAATCATGTCTCACAACTAGTTTGATCACGACTTGGCAACCCAGGAGGGTCTGTGCATGTAGTATGATTCCACAATGCGCCCGTTTTGCTGTCATTTGAAGGTCAACTTACGAGCAAGCTTCGTGGCAAGCTTTCCGGCGTTTGCGTAACAGAACCTTCTACCTACTTTGGGCTTGCAGGATAGCACGGTGAGGGCTCCACTTGAACAAATGCGTGGGCACATCAGCCGGTAGCACTGTGCTGTTGTCCAAGTTCATGGCAGAATTCAATTTGTCATAGGGAAGGTGACAACGGGTCAGGCGTTACGCACATGATTTGGACATGCGCGCACTTTGGATGTTACGCCTGCAACTACTCGTAGCATGCGCCCTAAGTTACATGAGCTTATTTTTCAGTTATGATCGCGTTGCATAGCGCACGAGACAGTTGCAGGAGTAGGGGCCACTTCAACAGAAAGCTAGTGCATGTTTGACCATGCCCGCGTCCAGCTGCCAGGCGCCAGGCAAGTTTATCGCCAAAGAGTTCAGGGTCACCGAGCCGCTCGCAGTCACCAGTGTGAGGGCCTGAGTCGTGTGGCGTGTTGAAATTTTTGCACAAAATTACAGATGTAAAGGTGTATGCAAATGTGCATATCCATTTCTGCCTACATTTTGCCACTTTGACAACTTCGAAACCATTATTTTTCTTTCAAATCTAGGAATGCTCCATTATGCGTACCGATTTTGCATGATGTCCCCTAAATGCACCGGATTTGTTGTATAGGATTTCTGTGAAAGCATGGAATTGCATTGCAATTAAGTGGTTGCCAGAGACGGTATAGCTTTACATGATGGAGTGTGATTGGGACAACGTGGGGAGTGTCTGGAGCAGAATTGGAATTGGTGCTTGGAAAAAACATGGAATTTTCTAGAAGTCTCTACATACATCTTGCTTGTCAGTAAGCATCTTGGACTCCACGAGGTACAACGGTCATGTCATTCCGCTATGCTGGGTGAGAGTTGCTCGTGCCGTGTGTCAGCAAGTTTGCGATGCAATGTTTGACAATTAGGACACGGTTGAAAAATGTTGAAAATGTAGTGCCACAATATTTTTGGACCCGCAGGTATTTCTTGTTGGGTATGCAGTCGGGCCATATGAGGAAACCATGCAAAATTGAGGCACGAACGTCTATACGTTGCCAGGACCGGACACCGCAGGCTGGGTGAACAATGTTGCACATAACTGTGCGACTCATTTGTTTGCTGTGTGCGGTTGGCTGCTGGAAGACCCAGAAATTTCAAGATGACTCCACCAAGCTGGCTCTAGATACAGTAGCATGTGTCAGACGGTTCGTACGTTTTTCACGGAACATACGCGCCCAAGTTTGATTATTTCAGTTTTTTTGTGATCCTTTAGGGCGATGGCGTCGCGACATACTTAGAACTGGCAGTTTGCATTTCCAGGCGCCCAGCGGCTGCAGCTCCATGCAGCGACGGTGATAGTCCTCGTAATTCCATCAAATGTACTTGTTTATCAACGGCTTTGCCGTCAAAAGCAGAACAGACGCGATGTTGTTGGTTTTGTAGGTTCAACATGGCGGGCTCAAGCAACGAGTAGGTTGCACAGCCGGTATGATTTTTGTTCAATCCACCATTCAGCTTCAGTCCCAACTGCCCGCAGGCAAAGTTCGCGATGCTTTTTCAATTATCCCATGCGCGCCTATCGGGAAAGTAGCTGCAGTCCTCATACGCTTTGTGCCAGGGTCCTGTCGGGTGATCCAAATGGAGCCATCCGCACGGCATACCACAACTTGGACCAGGCAACAGTTGGAGTCAAATTTATGGGTTTTGAGATAGGCATTTCATAGGCGTTGGAAGGAAACGTGGAACAGGATGTTGTGATCAAGTTCTTTGGCGTGCGTCGTGTCTGTCGACACACACACCCTCAAAAGGCACAAGACATGTCCCGAGTGCTGTAGCTGTTGCCTAGGTATGCTTTCGGCACAGCAAGAGTGCATGGCATGCACCATGTATAAAACTCACTATCATAACGTTTCGCCAGGCGCGAAGCTTGATGGAAGAGATGAACAAAAAGGTCGGCAGCTAGCTTCTGCAATGAGTGTGAGGTCAGGGGCGGCGTTCTTCTGTAGTGCGTTCTGAAGATGCTACGCCGTTTGTTATGTATAAGTTACCCTCGGGCTCCAAATGGCCCAATGTAGGTACTATTTATAGACATTGGCGCCCAATGTAGCATTATTTATAGACATGGAGCCCTATATAACCCTTCGATTTTCTTTTCCATTTGGTTCTCCACTGTCGGGTATTATTTATAAACATGGAGCCTCAGGGCTAGCTTGCCCAGAACCCCTAAAGGATCAACAAATGGAACCTCCCGATAATCCCCTAGTTGCCCAATGTAGTAATGGGGTCATTTTGGGGGGCTCCATTTTGTTGGATCCTTTAGGGGGTCTGGGTCGCTTCAAAAGGCAGGATGCACATTCAACATCGACGAGTGTCGGTCCATGCCGAGCTGCTAGATTTCTGAAGTCTGACAAAGTAGCGTTCACCATTTGAGTAGTCTTTTATTTGGGGGGGTATTATGGTACCAAATATAGAGCAAGATCATATCCTCCTTTTGGGTATGGTATTGTATATAGGGACTATAAGGAATCTACCCTGGCTGGGTTTAACCACCTAAAAAACCCTTTTCATTTGAAGTGTAGATGTTGTAGCACAAGCGTTAAGGTATCCCAAGCTGTTGGCTTCACAAGTTGAGCAATAGGATAAACTTTTAAATAACCCCTCTAATAGTCCTCTATCTAGTCCTCTGTATAGCCCCCTTTTAAGGAGTTTAGCCATGTTTAGCCGATAGCTCATATAACCCTTATATAACCTAACATATCGCACTTTCCATTTCATTTTCCATTTTCTTTTCCATATATTTGATTCCCCATTATTGTGGTATATATAACCCCCTCTGTGCTTTCAGAATCGGACGCCCGCTGTTCCCACTCAACAAATGTGGCTTGCTTTCCAAAGCTATCAAAAAGCGTACAGCCACAACATGAGCCATAGTGAGGGTTTAGGGAGTAGGGTTTAGGGATTAGGGTTTAGGGTTTAGGGATTAGGAAGTAGAGTTTAGGGATTAGGTCTTAGGGTTTAAACTCCTTGAAGGGGGTTCTATAGGTGGTTTTATAGGGGAATACTACAGAGGTTATTAAGGGTCATACCAGGAGTTTAGACTATGGCTCACATGCACTCAGACAGTTCTGAAATGCCTTACAGAAGGGTCAACACACCTGGCCGATTGAATTGTCATATACCTTCCCGATGGCTTGTCTTCAGCTTCGGCTGTTGAAATCTGAAATACTCATGTTCTGGCTTTTTCCCTTCAAGAGTAGCCGTGGCGTATTTTTGACTTCCTGGCAAGCAATCAAGCTCGTATTGCAAGCGGTTTAAAGCGCTAAGCTCCTAAACCCTAAGGCCCTGAAGCCCCTAAACTTTCAAACTTCAAAGCTGTTACCCCCTAAAACCCTACAACCCTCCACTTCCTAAAGCCCGCACTTCTATAGCCCCTCAACCATAAACTGAACTCTAAAGCCCGAAGTGCAAGGTCTGCAAAAGGATCCCTATCAAATCCTCAACAAGGACCCTACACCATCCCTTTAGATTGTACTCCCTCTAGGTTCCTTCTTATTTAACCTTAGTGTGCTTTCATACTTTTTTCTAGATAGCCGTAATCAAGGGGGAACCTACGCGGGGAGGGGACGGGCAGGATCGGGGGGTGGAGCATAGAGGAGCCCCTAGACGCTAAACTCTAAACCCTAAGCCCTAAACTCTAAAACCCTAAACCCCTAAACCACTAAAGTCCTAAACCCCCTAAGCCCTAAACCCCTAAACCACTAAAATCCTAAACCCCCTAAGCCCTAAACCCCTAAACCCATCATAGTTGGCGAAATGTGCAAGTCTGAGACCGGAGGCCAAGGAGCGAGCAGCCGCTGCCATGGCCCGGGGACATAGAGCAAAGGGGGCGGTTGGGGGTTTAGGGGTTTGGGGTTTAGGGTTTAGGGTAGGGTTTAGGGTTTTGGGTAGGGGTTAGGGTTTAGGGTTTGGGGTTTAGGGTTTGGGGTTTGGGGTTTAGGGTTTGGGGTTTAGGGTTTAGGGGATACATAGGGTTGAGGGTTTAAGGTTCAGGGTTCAGGCTAGGGTTTGGGGTTTAGGGGTCACAGGGGCAGGTGGGTAACTGAGGGGGGGGGGGGTGCGGTTTAGGGTTTAGGTTTTAGGGTTTAGGATTGTTTCCCCAGATAAGGGGTAGCTTTAAAGGGGTTATAGGGAACATATAGGGAGAACATAGGGGTGTATAGAGTTTAGGGTTTAGGGTTCCCAAAAATTAGGGGTACCATTTTGTGGGTCCCAATAAGACGGATTGCAGCGTGTTGTGGGGGATTGTGGGTCTCCCTGTTCATGGAAAGTAGCACATAGTCCCTGTGAAAAGGTTTCTGGGGACACTCCTTGTTTTATTTAAGGCTTATGGGGTTCAAGGAATATGGTAGGTTTCAAGCTTAAGGTTTTTCGGCTTTGACATCAGAGTTGCCAGTACCCAATGATTGGGCACGTGTGGGGTTTTGAGAGCAATAGTTGTAGTATCGCTTCGTAGCAACACAATTTAACCCTGAAGCTATAATTCCTATATACCCAAGATATTACCCAAACATAAATCCTGTATAGGCCCTAGGTGCACGGTGTGGGGGTAGTTGAACATGGAGCACTAGGAGCTTATGGCTGGTCACAGGATTTGGGTTTAGGATTTCAGTTTCAGGTTTAGGTTTGGTTCATCATATACCTAAAGGGCCCGCTCGGATGCGGTACTTGCCAATAATCACATTAAAAATGGCCCCTGGCACCTGCAACCTCGATACTTGGCTACTTGGACCTCAGGAATAACCGTAAACTTGGACCTTTGGGTTCAGGCTTTGTGGTGTCATTTTTTGTGAGATGTCACTGATGAACGCTCAGCCGCAAAGTGACAATGAGTGTGCCACCTCCCTAAGGTTCGCACACAAGCAGGCTTGAGTTGAAAAATGATAAAGAGTTGTTCAGTGGAAGCCTATTAGGAGAGCTCAGCTAATGGTATCGGGTGTGGTTAGGGAATCCCAAATCTGATCACTGCGTTTTTTTCGAGATTCAGGATCGTAACATGTGGTTGTAGGTGTACGGGTGGCTTAGGGTTTAGGGCTTAAATTTTCTTGTCTGGAATTCAGGCCTCGTTTTGTACACGCTTCGCTTCAAGATAGGACCCCCAACTGCCTAGCTTGTCGCCTTGATTCTGCGGAGCCCCTGCCGGACCTCGTCTTTTTTTTTTTTCGCATAGAACCGGCATGATGAAGCGAGCAGTAGCAATGGACAGCTATAGTCTCGACTCCTACAGGGTGGGTTATATACGGAATTAAATTATAGGGGAGTATCACAAGGCCTTTCTAAAGGGGCGTACTAGGAGCTTAGGTTAGACTATGGTGCATGTCTAGACTGAGCGGGGTCAGGGGAGTGTAGAAGAATCTTCGCCTTCAACCCTGTCTCATTATAGACTTTACCTGTAACACCAATTGCCTGCAGTATTATAGGCTATACCGGCTATACATGTTAACTATAGGGTCTTACGGCTCCAAATTGCCCAGTGTAGGTACTATTTATAGACGTTGGGGCCCAATGTAGGTAGTATTTATAGACATGGAGCCCAAGGGAGGCGGGCAAGTAGTTACAATTAAAGTGTAGGTACTTGGGGTTACTCCCAAGAAGTCTGCAGACTCCTTCAGCCCGACACCAGTAGGACTGACGTTACACCTTCTCTAGCCCTAAGTGAAAACCTTGGCATGTGCGTGAAGTTCTCCTCTACCCCACCACAGACCACCACAGGCTCTTTACCCTATGCCTTCTTAATCCTCTGGCATTTCCGTAAAGCAGTACAATGCCAAGAACGCCGTGGAACAAGCCCGCCAGCGGGCTGCTGCGGCAAAGGTGGGATAGAGTTCTCAAGGATTTCAGGCTTGTACGCCTAGGGTTGTGCCCCTGGGTTTTGGGATCCTTTTAAGGGATCCTAGGGTACATTGGTTCATACAAGGGCTATATTACCCTAAGGGTCCAAGTACCCAATAATCATATACTTACCCAAAACCTGTACCATAATTACCATTACCCAAATCCCAAGTACCAAATCATTGGGTACATGGACCCTAAACCCTAAACCCTATGTATCCCTATATATCCCCTTTTAAAGGCACCTAATTAATTATTGGGTACATGGACCCTGTGGGTTATGGCCATCCTGGAACCCTTGAGTTTAGGGTTCGGGATGAAGGGCTTGAGGCTTTGAGTTCAAGGTCTGAGAATCCTTATGTAATAACATGTGGGCACCTTTTAGGGTTGTGGGTTTTGGGGTTTAGGGCAAGTCTGGCTAGGGCCAGGTAGGTTTAGGGTTTCGGGTTTAGGACTTAGGTTTAAGGGTTTAGGACAAGTCTGGATAGGGCCGGGGAATAGCTTCAAATGGCTTCTCCCGCAGTCCCCGCGAGGAGTTCATGTTCCGATCCGAAATCCTGCCCACTGCCCTGCGGGACCCTTACCACATTGGCCCCAAATGCCCAGAGACAGCCTTTTTAAAATTTACCTGGGCGAAAGGCATCATATGGGGGCAGGTCAGTGGAAAATCTATAGGAGCAGGCTACTATAGTAAGAACTGTCGGGTGTAGATGGGGCTTGCCCGATTAGTTGCCTGAACGCTCCAAACTCGCAACATCTCCTGTGCTGTGGACTTTATGAAAGCGGAAAGTGAAGGTCGGGTTCGTGATATGAAGCATTCCCATTATAGTAGTTTCCATTTTCTTTCTCATTATCCCTATATAATACTCTATATAACCCCAATATAACCCTATATAACCTTAATATAACCCCAATATAACACCAATATAACCCTAATATAACCCCAACATAACCCTAATATAACCCCAATACAACCCCAATATACGATAATACCCTAAGCCCTAAACCCTAAACCTGTATAGTAGTGCCCCGGATACATTGGGATTGCCAAGGTGCCAGGCTTGGTTGGTTGACTGCTCAGAATAGAAACCCTTGGGTGTGATGCTTACGCTGTCCCAGGGGGTCCATGTACCCAATAATTAGGTACTTGGGATTTGGGTAAGAGTAATTACAGTATAGGTTTTGGGTAAGTATATGAATATTGGGTACTTGGACCCTTAGGGTGTTAGGGCACAAGTACACATATCAGGGCTTTAGGTGTCCAGAAGTGTTCAGGTTATAGTGCTTGGCACATGATGCCCGGTTCATTTGATGCTTGCACCCTTGGGCTGTGGAGCGCGCCTAAAGGCGAAGACCAAGCTTCATCATCATTGCGCAGAGTTTCGAAGCAGCCCTAAGCCCTAAACCCTACACCTTAAACCCACACATGAGAACACGTGACATGAGTGCACACCACGAAACCTATACAATCTAAACTTCAAGACCTAAGCCATACACTCCAAGCCCCAAGCCCTTAATCATCTACCCAACCATACACTCTAAGCACTAAACCGATTACCCTAAGCCCGACTTGTAACCCTGATAATCTACAGCATAGCAGTGGTTATTCCCTTTTTGATCGGCATAACCCGCAAAACTCTTCTTGGTAATTGGGGTTACAGGTACCCACTGAGGCCTAAGACAGGCTAAGTCTTAGAGTCCTTTCCATGAGAGTCAGGCAGCTGCCGTCACTTGGAAGCGATTTTCAGTTGTCCAAACTTGTTTATTTGTGCTTTGAGTTTTGGGGCAGGTTTCCGAGTCAGGCTGTTGGATTTGCTGCTTGTTTACTGGGTTGGGGCTTCGGGAGGGTAGGGTGAAAAACTTAGGATTGTTGAGTTTAGCGAAAGGGGTAACACGGGGGAGTTCCGAAGAGGCACTTGCATCCGCTGTAACTACAACGTTCTTGCCGTCCAAAAATCCCTTATGCTTTAAAGAGTTATGGGTCGCGCGGATGTCGGAAAAGAAGAGACACCAGTGCAGGCGGGCATCAGCTTTTTTGGGAGATTTGAGCGCCCTCATACGTACATACAAGCTTATTTGCGTGGACACATACATGCATCCCTACATGCACGATTGAAAATGCACATATGCGGAGATTATATATTGCATGCATAGTGGGACCCATGTCAGGAGCCGACATTACGGGTCGAGCTTGATCTACAAGCTGGGGCTCAGAGCTGGATGGGGATGGATTGCATGACTAGCTGCGGCATAGCTACCCGAGACCGGAGCCATTGTGGAAAATTCCTTCTGATCACAGATGCTATATCAGTCCAGTCTGAGTTTCACAGCCTTGCAAGGGATTCCTGACAGCGTCAGTAGAACGAGCAAGACAAACAGAGAGAGAGAGAGAGTTGCTCGAGCCCAAACTTGAGGAGAGCCGAAGCTGACGATAGCTTCATGCGACCTTGTTTCAACCATATGCAAAGGAGGTATGTACGTATGACTGCGCAGACTTCCCATTCATATGTTCAACTGCGGACTTGCAGTCTCAAGCAAGGCTTCCGAAATGGAAGAAACCACCCCAAAAAGCAAGATGTTGATGCCAAGGAGACAGGTGCAATACCAGACGAGCTTCAGGCTTCCGCCAACCATGAAAGATTGTGTCAAAAGAGGGTTCAGGGTTCAGGGTTCAAGTCTACCACACACTGTTACCCAGAAACTCTGATATCTCGAATGCCTTCAGGATCTGTCTGCCTGCCTAGAGTCGGGGTCTGACATCTTTCGGAGCGCAGGGTGGGCTTGAGATGGGAGTGTAGCGCTTTTGAGATGAAGTAACAGTTTTACTTTGTAGGATTGAACTCGAGTACCACTATGGGTTATTAGACCCTAAAATTCCCTATTAGGACCCTATTAAGGGTAGATTAAGGTACCCTTAAGGTCTAATAGCCCATAGTGGTAATAGAGGTATGATGTATTGTGACCATTCGATTCCAGACCACACAATTACCATGTCCCTGCATCCATCTTTGCAGAGATGGCAACAGCCGCAAACAAGTGTGTGCCATGGATGTGTCGCGATTTCTTGAGACAGTCTAGTTAGAGCTGATCATTCGCCAAACTTGAGGGGCAGCTCTATGGTGAGGCCACGGACACACATGTCAGTGTCCAGAAAAATCAAGCACTATGTAACCCTGAACCCAGGAGGCTAAGCGATTAAAGCCTAGCCAATGCCAATGAACCCAAAGCCTCAAAGCCTACAGCAGAAGCATGAATGATTATTTTCTCGCTCCTTGGCGAGCCACATACAAGTATATTGTACCCCAAGCCCTTCTGTTTATTTCGGCCCCTACATTACCATCCCCCTGCGTACCCACCGTATAAGTACATGTTACCCTTCTTCTATTTATTTTGGCCCCTCAATTACCATCCCCCTAAACCCTAAACCCGCATCTCAACCCAGCTTCCATGTCTCCGTTCTTCTACTTGCGCAGGCCCTGCATACACGCACGCACACCAAACCCTATACGAACCCTGATATACGCTCATATATGTATATATATATATATGTTATATGCTACCTCCTCCCCACGGACCTACCGTATATGTGTACATATATAGTACAATCTGATATAAACTTGTATAATATCAACCCTACAGCCCCTCACTGGGCCCCGGCATTGGGCACGAACCCTGAAGATTGCTAGGCGCCTGGTCCCGCCGATCGCTTCCGGAGCAGTAGGCCGGGTGGCCTGGGTGCCCGTTTAAGCTCCACGTGTCATTTGTGGAGTTTAGGGTTCAGGATTCAGGGTAACTACCCACAGTGTAGCAGCTATTGCCCCCCAATGAAGAGGCATAACCCATAACAGTGCAGGTAAGTGGCGGGCGGTTACAGGTGTACTGTCTACGGAAGCCTATTTGACTACCAGTTTCAGGGACTATGTAAGGGTATTTTTCACATATGGAGAATCAAATACGATGGAAAATGCAACATGAAATGGAAAGCACAGTTATGTATGGTCTTCTTGCCTAAGTCTCGTCCTTTACAACTCCTTATAGAAATGTAGTAAAGTATACGCCACAGTCTCATGCCAACCAAGTAGGCCCCTGGAGCAGCTTCATATCCTCAAGCTGGTTTGGCTTCAGGGCAAAGGACGACGTGCTTTAGGTTTAAGGGTTTACGTGCCTCCTCTAGACTCTAGAATGTCTTTCATCAGGAAGAGGTTGAACCCTCTTCTACTGTATCTTTGAAGAAGGCAGTTGCTCGTTCTTGTAGGCGTGTGGCATTCTAGTTCCCAGACCCCCCAAACCTCCAAAACTGGACACCCCCCCCCCCCCCNNAGACCCCCTGAAGGATCCAACAAATAGAACCCGCTCAATATGAACCCAACACTACATTGGGGAAACTAGGGGATGATTAGGGGGCTCCATTTCTTGGATCCTTCAGGGGCTCTGGGCTGTTGTATCCCTGCATTGCTGGAATGAGGACAACCTAGTGTTGAAGGCTCAGGGCATAGTTCCGCTTAAGTAGACAGAATATGGGTAATCTTAGACTATTAGGGTTATATTAAGTTATATTGGGGTTATATGGGGATAATGGAAAAGAAAATGGAAACTACTATAATGCGTTATATAGGGTATAGAACACGGGGTATGTGGGGATCTTTTTATAAGATACCCAAAGCTATATTCTATCTACTTAAGGGGGGACTATAAGGGCTTAGAGAGTGAAGCAAAAGGCAGATTGTATGCTGCACAGCAGGAACTGGCATGTAGACACCTGGACAGGCCTCAAAATAGGATTATCGCAGTCGGTCCCCCAACTTTACCTCCAGCGCCTATTCGATGCGTAGAGGCCTTTATCAGAAGCTCTTGTTGGTCCCTGTTGTACCCCGAAAGTCAAATACCCACCTACAACACACTTTCCCAAGTACTGCAACTTGCATTCCCAACATCTTAAGTAGTCAGCAGCCGGATCACACGAGCATACAAGCAGTACCCGAATTCTGGCCCATGATGGTAGTCACTCCCACAGAACCTTGGGTGATTCATTCAATCCTGACATGCAACCCTACAAGTACAAGTCCAAATGCCCAGTCACACAATTACTTGGTGGTACGTAGAATTTCAAGATTGCGGTGCTAAGACCCTTTGGGGTACGCATAACCTTACCTGTAGCCTCAATTGCCCACAGCTTTATTGATGATTCCGATTAAGTTTGGGGCTAGATTTTTTTTACATTACTATTACTATACTATCATTACTACTACTACTACTACTACGACTACTACTACTACTACTACTACTACGACTACTACTACTACTACTACTACTATCTACTACTACTACTACTACTACTACCTGTTGCACCACCCCAGAGGCCTTAGGACAGTATTCTGGGTGTCCTAGCTGGTGCAAGATTTTCCATACCCCTATATAATCCCACATATACCCTAGTATCATATAGTAGTTTCCATTTGTTTTTCCATTATCCCAATATAACCCCTATATATCCCCAATATAACCCTGTAGTTTCCATCCGCCGTTTCCTTCAACCCGACCTGGACCCTACGGAACTGACCTTCTTTAGGAGGGTGTCCGCCATTTCTGCAATAGCCAGCCCTTATTCCTGGGGACCCCATGTTCCTAAACCCTAAGGCCTAGACCTAAACCCTATACCCTTCAGCCTTGGTTTGGCCATACACCGAAAGCTATTTGTTGGCTGAGCTTGGGCTCTATTATTTGCACACCTTGGGTCCCAGCATGTCAGGAGTTCCCCTAAGTTCTCATTTATTTAGCCTTAACAAGCCAGACATATCTTTAGATGATATTATTCAAGGGACAAACTCGGGGGCTTCGTATACTATAGGGCGGGGGAGTAGGAGGGAACCCCATGAGTACACTTTCCCGGTCGCAGTTCTTTGGGAGCTACATAGCCCAAGGGATGCATTATGTTTAAAGGATTATAAAATCATCCCGTCCAAACAAAAGCACCCCCCCAATTTTGAAGAAGCTAAGAAGGACTATATTATGGGGCATAATGGCTACATAAGGCCTAGTGGGGGTCTAAATCTGTGGAGGGTTGCTCTGAAGGGTGATAGTATAGAAGCCCCTCAAAATTCTGATTCTGGATACGGTACATAAGTTACATAAGAAAAGCGAAGGTCTTCTCATTATGTTGCCATTTTGTTTTCAAAGCTACTTCTGTAAACATCCCAAGATGATTTCTACAGTCTCTTTAGAAGCCGAAACCCTAAACCCCATGGCTCTGCACTGTGCCTTGCCCTCTTTTCGCCCTGCCAGAGCTCTCCACGCCACAGTGGGTTTTGGCGGCGTTGGCCCTGGCTCCCTCTCTCGTTCTTGTGCTCCCTGTGTAATCCTCTATGTAACCTATAGTCTAAACTCCTAGGATCCCCCCTGAATAGCCCCTATAGTAGTCCCCTGAATAATCTCCTATAAACCCTGTTAGGAGTTTAGGCTATAGCTCATATTATGGCAACTTAACTCAAGTTCGTTAACATTATCACAGTAGAAATCATAAAAGGAATAATCTTAGTAGTATTACTACTAGTAATCATGATAGTAATAAAGGGAATTATCTCTGTAATTCCCGTTTCTACCATTCCCTCATCACGAATTTTATACGATTCCTTTGAGAGCTTGGGGTAATGGTTTAGGGTTTCATCCCAAGACACTTCCCTTCAAACATAATTCCTTCGACACCTCCTCACAGTTCCTTAAGAGTTGTTTCTATGATTCTTGTACCATTCCCAGTTCGTTTTCCGCAAGACCCAAACCCAGCCGTGCCTCAGTGGGGAAAGGGTGGATGGGGGAGATGGCCGGCTCGTGTGTGGAATTTGGATTGTGATCTTCGACTTGTCCTACTCTGACAATAGAATCGTTTGACATATTGTGCGGCTCATGCAGCATCAGAAGTGCCGCTTGTGAAGATGCCACTGCCGAGGAAACATCACGTCCAGGATTGACAGCTGTGACCTTCTCTCAAGATTCCGGTAGGTTCGCATCACAATTTTAGGGATGTACAGCGCTGCAGCATTGTAGAAGAGTTACAGCCCCCTGTCTCGCTATGATGTAAGCCTTTATGCGCAGCCTCATCCAGCTTCCTCCTCTCACTTTTCCTCGCTAAGATTGAAAGTCCTTAGTGAGCTTGACGCTTTCTACTTGAACATGCGAGCCAGTCTGCAAACCCCAAGGAGGGCTCGACCACGAGCACGCTGTCAACCTCGACCACGACCACCCTGGAAGACCCGACTACGACCACCCTGGAAGACTCGACTACGACCACCACGGAAGCTGAAAAGGAAGCATCCGGTGACAAGCAGGCTGTGGAAATCTTCAAGAAGGGTCTGGGCTCAACTTGTGCTGCCAACATACAAGGTGTTGCTTGATGAATGGAAGGGCCTGTACGAGCGCACGTGCTGCGTGGTTAGCATCTAGGACACAGCGTGGTGGTGGTGGTGGTGGT